>JAUMHM010047004.1:0-15218 GCA_032362435.1 Melikaiella ostensackeni
TTGTTTAGAGGCAAAATAGACATGCCTCATTTCAAAGGAATCATTTCTTTTGTGATATTTCTCTAATAGAAAGAAATGTTTCTTTGCAATAAATGCGAAAATAATCAAGTCAAAGAAATGATTTTTTGGCAGCCAAGAACCTGGTATCTTTGAATATTTTTTCAACATCTGCATTAAATTGAGTTATTTATCCACGTCCGGATTAAGTAATTTAGTTTCTTTGAGAAAAAAAAATTTTTTTAGATAAATAATTATTCACGGAATTGAAAAAAATGTTTATCACATGCTCAGAGTTGACAAGGCTATTGAGAATAAATAATTATATAAATTTAAAAAAAATCTATTTAAATATGGATCCACTTCATTGGAAGAAATCGTATATTGAATAAAGAATATGATTAATTGATACAAATAAATATTTATTCGAACGAAGGAAACGCTTTATTGCAATACATAAATACATGTGCATTTCGTTAAAATACGTATTTTTTAAATTTGACATTTTGGCATATTTGTTTCAATACACAATATATTCATTTCAGTTCAAACACAATTTTCTTGAATAAGATGTTCATTAAAGAGAATATAATCATTCTAAATTAATCATTATTTCTGTAATCAGTAGTTCAGAACAAATACTGCTAGATGGAACGATCACATTATCTCACAAGAAATTCATTCCCAAGGAAATAAGTCAGTTGAAAATTTTCACAATAAATAATAAAAAGTAGATGTCATGATCTGTCTTACTGACTGTTATCTGATACTTCAATGTTTTTTTGTTTTCATTTATTAAGATTTAGGGTACGCTTCTTTTAAGCAAATAATCACATCTTCCAATCAAAAATATCGTTTACTTCAGTCGATGGCCATTAATTTGTTTGAAGGAAACACTTCCTTGCTTTGAAATCACATTTGATTGTGTCAACTACCTAGTTTTTAAAAATAAATCTCTCATTTCTTTCAAACAATAACAACTTTCTTCTGCTAAATCAATATTTCACTGACAGAAAGAATGATTAATTTGCTTGAATAGTTTCATATTTTTGGTTTAGACAAAACTATTTCTTTAGATTAAGGAAATACACAATTGGACGTATTTTGTACTATCATTTCTTTGAATCGAATGAATTTTCTTTAATTCAAACTTTTTGTTTCAGCGGCTTTCAAGTTTGGTGGATTTATAGCTTTGTAGTTTATAGATAGAGTTCAATGACGTCAGACTTAATGCTGCAAGTAAACACAAGACTTTTGACAAAACTGAAATCCAATTAAACTCATATTTTTTTTAACATTCAACATAATTCTAAATATTATATTGTGGAATGTAGATATGTTTTTCATCGTAAAAAATAAAAATTTGATAAAATCTTTAATCAAGAAACAATATTATACTTTTAATAATAAACACTAAAAAGTAGGTTTCTTTTTTAATCGTCGAAAATTTTTAAGTGCACAATACATAATTTGAAATTCTTACCAGCTTTGAAACATGTGACCTGGCTTCCTTCTACTGGCTACTCTATTATTAATTAAGTCTAATTTCGCATACACGATCGCACGAGATTAAACACCTCAGCAAAATGACGTCACCCCAAGGTCTTAGAATATCAAAGACTGTTTATATTCTTGTATTTAACAATAAGCAATTTCTTAATTTTATACATAAAAAATCTAATTCACTTTTCGGAGCGTTCACATATTAAGTAACATTAAGAGGGGAGTGGGGATCGTGTTTTATTACGGTCTGTTATGTGGGGGAGAGAGTATTTTTGAACCGATTATATAACATTTTCAATTTTGCGTCCGGATCGAATAACTCGCCGAGCGCTCGAAACGGGGTATAAGTATTGTCCGGTTGTTGACCTCACATGTTAAAAATGAAAATAATAAAATCAAAAGATAGAAAATACCAGGGTGTCTACCCAAATCCCGAAAAAAATTCCCTGACAATTCCAGGTTTTTTCCAGGTATAATTTTTCTCAATACAAAGCCATTCAAGAATTTAGTATCGCATTTTTTGAAGGATATAATCGACCCTACACCCTCTCAAAGCATTACATAATACTTGAACAATTCAAATTAAAATCCACCCGTGAATAGTGAAATTGTAATTACTAACAAAGATTTCGAGGAAAATTTCAAAGTGAGCTTCTTCCTATTTTGAAATTTTCGGATGAATATTTTCCAGACGTTAAAAGCGTAAATGCTTTAACATCCGTCCGTCTAATTCAATGATTGTAATTACTTAAAATTCGAAAATCGGAATACGTACACAATTTGAAAAATGTAACCATTTAAAGCTAAAAAGTAACTAAAAGTGACTTATGTTCATGAAAAAATAAGCCATAATGTCAATCAAAACACTTATCTACTTGAAATTTTGAATTTAAATACCCATTCTTACTTTATCGGATTAGATTTTACAGTTTAGATAAAATTTGATTACAGAACTAAACTTTAAATTCCTAAGATTGCAAGTCGAAGTTAGTACATTTTCAACAAAATGGTTGGGTTTTCAAAAAAAATAAATTTTTAACCAAGCAGTAGCATTAACAACCAGATAGTTCAAGTTTCAACAAAATATTTACATTTTTAACAAAACAGTTGAATTTTTAACCGAGTAGTTGAATTTTCAACCTACGAAGATGCATTTTCAATCAAGTGATCGAATTTTCAAACAAAAAAGATTAAAATTAAACTAAAAACAGTTGCATTTTCAAGCAAAAAAGACGAAATTTTTAGAAGACGGTTGAATTTTCAACGAAAAAATGGAATTTTAACTAAGAAAGATGAATTTTCAATCCAATAGGACGAACTTCTCACAAAACAATTGAATTTTCAACAAAATAGTTGAATCCTTAACCAAAACCAATTAAATTTCATTCAAACAGTTGCATTTTGAACCAGAAAGAAGAATTTTCAACTTAAAACGTTCAACTTTCAACCAAAAATTAAATAGTTACATTTTTAGATAAAAAAATTAATTCGCAACAAAAAAACGAATTTTCAACAAATAGTTGAATTTTTCAACCAGAGAGATGAAATTTCAACCAAATTGATGAATCTTCAACAACAAAAATTTTCTACGAGAGTTCAACATTCAACCAAATAGTTGAACTTTCAGCCGAGAAGATGATGTTTTAACCAAAAAGTTTAATTTTCCACCAAAAAAGACGAATTAGTAACCAAACACATGAATTTCCAACGAAATAATTAAACTTTCAACCAAACAGTGAAATTTTTAACCAAATGTGATGAATTCTTAACCAAAAATATAATAGTAGACTTTTCAACAAAAAAAATTCACTTTTAAGCAATAATAGTTGAATTTTCTCATTGGGCTCTATGGAATCATGGTGGCAGCAGGTGGGAAAATAAACTTAATTTTCAGTAATTTTCAATAATTATTAGTTATTAATTAATTAATTTTAATTAATTAATTGATTAATTATTAATTGATTTAATTAATTTCTTAAATGTTTTAATTAATTTTCCATTTTTTTAAAATGTCATATGGTACTTACGAGTTTATTCTCAGCTCAAAATTTTGTTCCGCACACTTCTAATTCAATTCTGACCAACATTTTTTACAGGGATATAAGTTCGGAACTCTACATCAAATTAAGCCAATCAAACAAAACCAAAAATTCGACATTATTTTCGTCCATTACATTAAATCCGTCGGAAAATTTGAAAAAAAGTCAAATTTTACGAAGGGGCGACGATCTGATTGAGAAAACAAAAAGTCAATTTTCATTTTGAAAAAAGCCACACTTATATTTTTTGTTGAATTTGGCTTTTTGTAACGAAGACATCCTTTGAGTTTTAGGCGGGCTAAACCATTTTTGTGGCCGAAAGAATTTTTTTTTCCTGCGAATATCATTTTCGAATTTTTCTCGTAAACGATGCAAGATATCACAAAAGAGCAAAAGGCATTTTTTGTAGATCTTTTTAAAATGAGCCAATTTTTTTTTAGTATTTTTTTTTGAATCTGGTGTTGTTTGTAAGAAGAATGTAAAAATTCAAGTTTTCCAAAAATAATGCGTGTGGCCACAAAAATAATTAAGCCCACATAAAACTCACGGGATGTCTACCTAATAGGAGGCAATTCAAGAAAAAATTGTGTTTTATGTTTAAAATAGACGTAAAACAGGGTATCTGGCGTTTATCAACAAAAAAATTCCAGGACTTTTCCAGATTTTCCAAGACAAAAAAAATACCTTTTTCCAGGTACTTTTTTTTAATTACTACAATGAACTTTATTGGAAAAATACGTATAATTCAATTTATAAAATTATTGAAAAATTATGCATATAGTAAGTTTATTGTCGTTTGTGGTGCATGAATGGTGAGATAATTGGGGTATCTTTTTGCTTTTCAATTTCAAATGACATTTTTTAACTATTGATTAGTATTTTCTCTATTTGCAATTTCGGAATGTGACAGTAAAAAAGTATAAGGTCCAAAACTTGAATTTTGGGTGACGTTAGACGTTACTTTCCTGTATTGTGCCATAAATCTCTATGGCTCTGAAGATCAATTTTTTTTTATTTCTAACAAGGAGATGATCAGAGTTAGGATTTTTTGTTTGAATTTCATAAATTCCTCACTAATAGTTCATTGGATGACTATTAATTTGCCAAAACATTATTTGCCAATGGCGACCTGTATTCGAAAAAATCGACTTTTTAAAAAAAATTTTGTATGTATTGAAATGTTTCTTTATTAAATTCTCATGTGAAAATATGTAAATATAACATTTTTAATAGAAAATTCGCTTTTTTGTTGAATTTTCAACTGAAATTGAAGAAAATTGAATTTTTAACAACAAAAATCTGTAAATTCCCTTGATATCTTTAACACCGCATGAAATTTCATTGAAATCCAATAAAATTGTTGAAATCTGTTAAAATCCATCGATATCCCTTGAAATCTCTTCACCCCTTTTGAATTTATTCGAAATTTTTGAAACGGAAATCTGTAGAAATAATTTAAAAGCCGTTGTAAATAAAAGAAACTTAATTTATTCCCTAAAGATCTCTAGAAATACCTTGCAATTTTTAAAATCTCCTAAAAAGTTTTCTTTTGTATGAAACGATGCAGGTGGACAAAATTAATCATAATATTTTTATATAGTTTTTGAAATGCTTACACCATAGACAACTTCAAATTAGAAAATTAGAAAATGTTTCATATTGATTAATATAAAATCAAAATTTTCATAATTAGAAAATTTTTCAAATTTAAATCTTTAAAATTGACCAATTTTTAAGTTATCAATTGTGAATCTAAGTTCTTTAAATATGAATAATTTTATATTAAAGATTTTGAAAATTTAACTACTAAAAATTCAACAATATTTGACTGCAGAAGAAAAGTTAAACTGAAACATTTCAATTTTATGATTTTAAATTATAATCGTAATTTTAAGTAGTTTCCAATCATTATCCAATCAAAATTGAAAAATGTAGAACTTTTTCAAAAATGGTTGTCAAAAAACTGAAAATATGGAAATCTTACAAGATTTTTGAAAATTAGGCATATTGTGTATATTACGAAGAGAAATAAATTTTTACGATTTTTGCAAAGCTCTGAGAATTACGAATTTTTAAATCTTCATTCAATTCAGGGTCTGGCGATTTTAATTACCAAAATCTTCTAATTTTTTTAGGTAAATTTTGATAGCGATAAAGTTTCTATATGCTAAAGAATTTTGTAGAATAAGTTGCAAAGCTTTTAAAAATTACTTTAGTTTTGAATTCCGCTTTATGATCAAAAATCTTATTATTTGGTTGAAAATTTAATTATTTTGCTGAAAATTCAACAAATTTGTTAAAAAGTCATCCTTTTTGGCTGAAAATTCATCATTTTCGGTTATAAATTCGACTATTTTGGTAGAAAATTAATATTTTCGGGTTGAAAATTCAAGTGTTTTGTAGAAAATTGAAAATTAATCTGTTTTGATTCAGCATTCAACTATGTATTTTGTTGAAAATTTGTCTATTTTTGTTGAATTCAACTATCATTGGTTTAAAAACAAAATCTTTTTTTGCTGAAATATCAACTACCCTTTTTCTTGAAAATTCATATTTTCGGGTTGAAAATTCAACACTTTTGTTGAAATTTCGTCTTTTTGAGGTGAATATTCCTGATGCGTGACGCTAAAGCAAAGAACAAGTTTGAAAACCTATTTTTTCTTTAAGGGAATACAAATTTTAGGACCGTGACCAAACTTCATGGACTTTTCCATGTTTTCCCAGGTAAAAAAAATTCAAGGACTTTTCCAGGTTTTCAAGGATTCCCAGGATGCTAGACACCCTGCGTAAAAATTCAAATACTAACATAAAAATACTGTTTTATTTATTTCTAGAAACGCTTCATTTTAAAAAACCTTTTACTTATTTAGAAAGTGTCTATTATGTTTTTAAATATAATACAAAATATGTCACGTAATGGAGGGGAGGAAGGGAGGGTCCGAAGGAAATGTTACAGTGTGTTACATGCTGAGGGGAGGAGGGGTATAAAAAAGGTCGAAAATAACGTTGCGTAATATATGAACGCTCCCTCTCTCCTGCCAAAACTAGAAAATACTTTGTCAAATTGTAAATACTTCCATGAAAAATGTTTACAATAACTGAAAGTACAAAAAATGAATTCAATTGATATTTTAATTTTAATTTTACGTAAGCAATGTGAAAATATAAAGTTCGTCTTTAATATTTTCATTAACGTTAGTTTTTTTACACAATAAAAAGTTATTACGAAAATTATTTCACAATGTATGCGGGTTGTTGCAACTGGAATACAATGCGTGAGTGGATTAGGCTTTAACTATGGTGTAGATTATTAGAATATTTCAAAAGAAGAAATTCTTACATTGTATTTGCTTTGCAGAAAACTAAATAAGGATTAAAGTTTGAAACCAAATTTCCCTATTTCTAGCTTCTTTATGAAAATCAATTTGAACTTAGGAGTCATTAAATTTCAGTTACTGTAATAAACAAGATATTTTAGGATTTCAAATTTAACAAATTAGAACAAGTCAGAAAAACTTGCAGAAAATTTTAGCATTAACCAAACGAAATTATCCTAATTAACATTTTATCAACTAATAAATAATTTTATATGATTTTTATAGCTAAAGATGAGTTTTAGAATTACTATTTTAGTTAAAATAAATTAAAATAAGGGTCGTTTGAAGAATGAGTGAAGAAAAATTTAATTGATCGAACTTTATCTTCATTTTGCGTGAGTAAAAAATGTTTTAAAAATTGGATATCTACAAAGTTTTGCAATTTTTTTCGGGATTTAATTTTTTTACATTTGTATGAATGGCGAAAACTGAAACATTAGCTTGAATAATTTAACTAATTTTTAAGTCAAATATCATACCCTACATTTTTTTGACTAATTCAATTCATGTATATTGACTGAATATTGGTGAGATTAGATCTGACTTTTGACTCAAATTTCGTTACCTAAATTATAAGTAAATGAATTAGATACAGACTTTTGGCTTTTCAATAAAGTAACTTTCAACAACTCTACGTAAATCTAAATCAGTGAAAAATGGGTCACTGATTAATATCAGTGAGGATTTTCACTAATTAACAGTGAAATTTGACCGAAGTTAATCCGTAAGTTCTGAGTTTTACTGATTTAATTCAGTGAAAAATTCACTATCAATCAGTGATATTTAACCGCTTGTCAGTAAAAATCCTTACTGATTTTATTCCGTGAATTTATAGATAGTTGAAACAGTAATGAATTTGTACAATTTGTACATGAATTAGAAGGTACCTAATTTTTTACTAATTGAGCAGTCATTTCTATATATTATGTAAATGAATTTGTAGTTTTTTATTAATTCTTATTCAGAAAGTAAAAATGAGAGTAGGTAAGTGTTCATCAATCACTTAAGGGTCATTTTTGGAATATTAGACCCCCCCCATACCCTAAGGATTTTTTAAAATAAGGGGCCCTCTCTAGATGAACACAGGCAAGTTCAATCACTTTTCTTTAAATTATGAAAACATTTTGATTTATGTTGCGGGTATCTTTCTTCTATATCGGTGCTCTCTAAATTCGATGCAAAGAGAAGTAGGTCACTGAATTGAATCAGTAACAAGGAGCGATTCAACTCTGAGTCATGGTAAATTTCAATTTTTTATTTAGAATTGGTTTGCTTTAAATTCAGCGAAATTTTTCCGAATTTAAGCAAGACTGGTCTAAATTTAAGACCTTATTATAACTTAATTTAAGAATCGACTTTCGAATTCAGACGAAATAAACTTACGAAATCAGTGCCAAAAAAAAAAATTAATCATGTGCGGGTGTCAAAAATAGGCTTTGCGTATCACATTTCCTCACATGAAATTATTTTCTCACCTCTTTTTCCATTCTCTTTCTTTTTTATATGTTCCTTCATGATAAAATAAATTCTTGAAGAATGCAAATTTTTTTATAGCAAAATTGATAAAAAATCATTTTTTTTGTTAAAATATATACACTTAAAATAAATTTACTTGATCCAAAGAAGTGGATTTCTTTGGTTTTTTTTTCTTTGTACCAAGGATTTGTTAACTTCAGTTGAGTAAATATTGTTTAGAGGCAAAACAGTCATGCCTCATTT
Source organism: Melikaiella ostensackeni (assembly GCA_032362435.1). Taxonomy (NCBI): domain Eukaryota; kingdom Metazoa; phylum Arthropoda; class Insecta; order Hymenoptera; family Cynipidae; genus Melikaiella; species Melikaiella ostensackeni. The sequence goes on from JAUMHM010047004.1 coordinate 8,636, forward strand.
CAAAGGAATAAAGTCTTTTTTCTCCCTCTTTTTTCTTTATGGTTTGTGTACATGTATTGTGCACCTGTCTCTAATGAGCCGGAAAAGCGGGTAGTCAAAAAGTCCATTTTTGATTTGTGAGATTTTTGGCGTGTTTTGGTGCACACAAGGTTTCATAGTGGAATGGATTTTATTTCGATCTTTTGAAATGGTCATATAATAGTCTGGTACATGTCTGACACAAATATTATACTGTGCGCTAAGGAACAAAAGCAGTTGACTTGAGACGAGTGTGAAGTTTGCCGCCTGAGCAAAGCGAGGGCAGCAATCACACGAGTCTAAAATCACCGCTCTTGTCTCATAATGCACACGATACTTTTTGCAAAAACCGCATTGAACGCTAAAGTTTTCAAAAGGCTGTAAAGCATGTCAAAAGTGAGTCGATTTGTGAGCAATTGACGAAATAACACTGCCTGTCGCTTTGAAACTGACTAAGAGCTTCTCTGCAACTGTGCCAGATGGCGCCACTGAAGGCACTGTTTTTAACACACTAAAATCACTTTTTCCCCTGCATCACCGGGGTAAAAGTATTTTACCCCTACATACATCCACAGAAATTTTTGTCTTATATTTCAGTATTTCTCTTAACCCAATTGAAATTCTTTTAAAAGATTATTCAAAATGGCTTTCCGACCATGAAATAATTAGCATCGAACATTCTTATTTGCCAAAATAATCCTCTCTTCAATAAATACTTGAATTTCTTAACATAAAAAACAACACTTTTAGAAGATACATTTTTCTTCGTGAAGTATATTTAATGCTAAGAATAAAACAATCACAAATTATAAACTTTTTCTGAATATCACAGTAAAAAAGTTTTAAATTTAGAGAAAACTTTCAGCAATTAGATGACAATACTCCTGAGATTTTCTTCTTTCAGGATAACAGGTCAAATTATATAAACTAGTGTCACTTTTTTTATAGCTTAAAAATAGATTTCATTGATTTGACTAAACTTGATATATATATTTTTCACGATTACAATGAGAGATCACTAACTGTAATTTCAACATTGTCAAATGCAAATTGTGGCTACATACGTGAAAAGGGCTATAAGTGTGTTTCTACACACCGCTACCATTTTTAAAAATGTGGCCATGAAAAACATCCACCTATCCGTCAACTTTAAGGTTAAAACTAAAAAAAAAACTTGAAAAAAGTGATTTTTCAACAATGTTCAACATGTTTCTTAATCTGAACTGTTTTGAAAAAATATATGCATTTATAAAAGTCACGAAACAGTGGTAGTTTTGCTGAAAATTTTAAAATTGAATTTTCTCAAAAAGTTCACCATTTAAAATTTATTTATTTTTTGGCAGATTGCTATTAAAATATGCTACAGTTTTCATTTGTCTTTTCTTCTGTCAAACTTCTCACTGAAAAAAAATTCTCAACCAAATAATTAGTCAACATTTCTTCAATTGACTTTGGTAAAATAAACTTTTAGTTTTTGTACCATTTAATTAGTGAAATTTGAAACTACTACTATTTCATTAGTCGGATATTGAATTACTTATTCAATTAGTGAAAATTTCACTGATCCATATTCAGAGATATATTTTTTACCTACATTTTTCGCTTATCGTCAAATTAAAGGCCCTTCAAAAACTACGTCACACTGTCAAGGTGGGGGGGGGATATGTTTTGTGACGAATTGAGACGTAGGGGAGGGAGGAGTTAACACAGAATGTGACATAACAAATAGAAAATATAAATGTGAATAAAAATTTTTTTAAATGCTTGAAAAAATGGAAATTATTGATTTTATTTGAGACGTCAAGCAACTAAATACAGACTTTACACTATTTCCCTATTCTCCCTTTTTTAGTTTTTTAAAAAATTTCTTTTTTTCCCCTGTTTCCAGTAAACTTAGCCTACTTCCCTTTTTTCTCGTTTTTCACTTAAATGTGGTTTGAATTAATAGAACCCAGTGAGAGAAGGTTGTAAATTCATCTCTTTTTAACAACAACTATAGTATTTGGTTAATTAATTAGGTAGTTTTTGAAAATTCGATTTTTTCTTAAATTGAAAATTAATTTTCTCAACTGGAAGTATAGCTATTCCATTTTCTGGCTGAAAATTGATCATTCTTTCGTTGAAAATTCAACTACTTGGTTGAAACTTGAACTACGTTGTTAAAAATTCAGATTACTGGTTCAATATTCAAGCATTTTAACCATTTTCAGATATGAATTAATCATTTTCAGTTGAAGGTTCAATTGTTAAATTGTTCATGGTCAATACTTTGTTAAACATTCATTTCATTAGTTGAAGATTCAACTATTGTGCTGAAAATTCTTTTTCTTTTGTTTGAAATTTAATTTTTTGAAATGAAAATTAAACTTTTTCATTTGCGGTTGAAAATCGATCGTTTTTAGATGAAAATTCAACTGTTTAGATCAAAATTTCTTGTAAATTTTGTTGTTGTAAATTTATCTTTCTTGTTAGGAAATCAATTTTTTGAACTACAAATTTAACTGTTCCATTTTCGGTTGAATATTGAACGTTTTTAGTTTAAACTTCAACTATTTAGTTAAGAATGAACTTTTTGGCTGAAAATTTATATTTTCGGGTAGGAAATTCAACTCTTTTCTGGGGAATTTGTCTTTTGGCTTTAAAATTCAACAATTTGGTTGACATATTTTTTTTTTCTTGAATGAAAAATCTTTCTTAGTCAACAAATTATCTCTTTTGGTAGAATTTTAATATCTTCTGATAAAAAGTGTAACTGCTTGATTGAAAATTAAATGTTTTAGTTGATTATTCAAGTATTTTATTGACAATTCGTCTTATTTGGTTGAATTTAACTGTTTTTGATTTGAAATTAAAATCTTTTTTGGTTGAAATATCAACCATTACATGTTTTGCTGAGGAATTATTTTTTTTCTTGAAAAATCAACTACTGGACTGGAAGTCATCTTTTTGTCAAAAATTTGACTGCTTTGTTTATCATTCGTCATTCAAGATAGAAAATACGTCCTTTTGGATTGAAAATTCAAATGTTTTCTAAAAATTCGTCTTCGTTTATACTATTTTTTTTAAATGCAACTGTTTTTGGTTGAAATTTAATGTATTTGTATGAAAAGTCGACCATTTGGTTGAAAATTCATCTTTGCAGTTTGAAAATTCATGATTTTGTTGAAAAGTCATCTCTTCCGAGAACTTCAACTAATTCGTGGAAAATTTGTCTTCTTTGATAGAAAATTCGTCCCTCTTGGTTGAAAATTTATATTTTTTGGTCAAAAAGTTCTTGGTTGGAAATTCATCTTTTTTGCTTGAAATTTCAACTGCCTTCTGAAAATTTCGTCTTTTCAGCTTGAAATATCAACAATTTTTTTCAAATCAAAACTGTTTTTGGTTGAAGTTTAATATTTTCTCTTTGTAAATTCAACCATTTGGTTGCAAATTTATGTTTGTAGGCTGAAAATTCGACTATTTTATTTAAAATCCTTCTCCTTTTCTTGAAAGTTCAACTATCCCCAATTTCAAATTTGTTGTCAAAATTTCAAAATTAAAAATGGCGGGTCCAATATGGCAGCCAACGCGTTCTAAACATGACTATATTTTCACTTATTCCATTTGAGAAACATTGTTTAGGTTGGTGATTTTGAATATATCATAAAAATTTTAAAATTGAAAATTTATGAATTTTATTTATTTCATTTTATTTTATTTTATTTATGAATCGAAAATATTATGCATTTTTGAAGTTGAAGCATATATACACTGTCAAAAATGTTTGTAATTTTACCACACTTTTACTAAACTTTTTTATATTACATTCACATTCTTGGAATAGTGATCTTAAACTACAACACATGTGAAGTAAAATCTGCAGCAATAATTGCTAGAATTCAAATTCCAAACTTTATAGTTTACGGGTCAAGTAATTTTCATAAATGAAATATAATACATAAATTTAATTATTTATTCAATTTTATAATTGTCACTTTCATAATTGTACTTTGATACATAAATTTATTCACTGATAACTGAATCCATTATTAATACGACAGTAATCAAATAGAAGAAAGAAATACAAAATTAATTTAGAAGTTATTGATCGTATCTTGAATTTTCATCTTGAGCTTGATTTTTAAACAAAAGTTTCACCTACACGTCATATTCAAATCTGATTGATATATTAGCAAACGCTTTGTGAGCTGATTTTTTGATTTCCAGTAAGTTGTGAAGATTGAGCTAAATAACAAGATACTATCATTTTCTCATAATTCAGAGTACTAAAGATGTACAGTAAATCTCCAAAATGTTGTACAGTAAACTTACTATACCTATATGCATACTTATTCCATTAAATTTATAGTAAAATCGCTACAGAAATTTTTAACAGTATACAGATCATTATTTTATTTTCAATTTTGGTTGAAAATAATTTATTTAAATTAAAACAGAGAATCCTCACTTTCTTCTCACACTCATGTTGAGAAAACCTAGTCCCTTATTGTAGTACCATTTCTAAATGATCTTAAAGTTATATTGTGAGAAAATTTTACTTAATATTTTTTTGAATTATATGGAAAAATTGTTTAAAATGAAATAAAATGAAGTGTACACATTAAAATTAATATTTCAAAAATTTATGTAATAGTTAAACGCGTTCCTCGACGCAAGCCAATTGAACCGCCGCATCGTAGAACGGGATTTAAAATATTTTGCGAGAAGTGGGATGGCCCTGAGCAAATTTTCAAAACATTATTGAATTTCAATTTTTTGAACATGTACTCTTATAACAAATTAGATTGCGCATCTTGTTTTTCAATGGAAAAAGTTGTAACTTTCTTTGTTTCTGAAATAATAAGAAAAAACCAGATTTTTGCAAGGAGTAAAATTTTCGACTTTGCTAACTTCAACTCGCTCTAAATAACAAACTATTCAGAGTTTTTACTTGAAATTTAGGAAGTTGTTGAGTAAAAATTTAATTTAGCCAGCAGAGAAATCAAAGTTCAGCTTCTTCATTATATAGTTAATAGTTTTTTATATATATTTGTTTGTTATATTATATAGTAAATAGTTTGTTATATAGAACAAGCTGAAGTTAGACAAAATGTTTACGTTGTGCAGAAATCTTGTTTCTACCAATCATTCCAAAAACGAAGGAAATCACAACCTTTTTCCGTTAAAAAAATATGTGCAATCCGCATCGCTACAAGACTATGTATTTCAAAAATTAAAATTCAATAATGTTTTGAAACGTTGCCAGGGGCCTCCCCGCTCCTTGCAAAATATTTTATATCCCGTTCTACGACGCGGCGAATCAATCCATGTCTGTTTGGACTTTATAATTAGCGTTGCAAGTAAGAAGATGCAAATTTACGCAAAAATCTTTCATGTAGATCAGTACATAAATTCTTTCAGAATAACTTATCATTTCCACATTTTGTGGTAAATTGTAGCCACTCAAGTTCTTTCAATCGAAAGCTGAATGAATAAGAAATATTTTTGCAAATGAAACATAAATGAACAAAATTAATCATATAAATGAATATACAATTCTTAATACTTCACTAATTTGAAGAAAATAATACACTATAAATGTATACAATCGTTTTTTAAATATTTTATACTAGTTTTAATACAGCACCTCCTAAAATTAAAGTATATAAATAAGGTGTTGAGAGCAATTTATCAAATTGCTGAAATTTGAAAACTGAAAAATTGCTTGAAATAATAATATATTTTAATGATTTTTGAAGTTTTATGAACTTTGAATATCGCCAAATAGATTGACATCAATATTGCATTAAAAAATAAAGTTCATCTTTTCGGTTTTGATCACCTTTTTCTTTATGTGAACCACTGTGCGACGGGGAGTAGTATGTAGTATTATTTTTAGCAGATTCCGTTACGCGATTGCACTTCGAGTTCTCCGTCCACAAGATCCCACGAGCATTCTGTGCTGCCTGGAGAATACAGATAATGCAAGGGATTTGGCCTGAAAGGGCTCTGGCAAAATAAACGCCCCAATTAGAAGCGGGTTAAGAGCCATGAAAAAAAGGATGCGCTGAATTTCTTGTTTTTTTTTACAATTTCCGCATAAATTAGTTTGGATTAGGTTTACAAATGTTTCTCTCTGTGGGGATCTTTCTGTACGAAGAATTTTAAACCGAAAAGAAAGATGCAATAATAGCTTTTGAGTACTTTTCAAACTTCACTTTTGTATATGTTCGAAAGAAAAGATATTTGTAACACATTTATGATAACATTACATATATTACATATATCACATATTATGTATATATGTCAGGGTTAATCTAAAATGTTTATATAAATTTAAATTTTTCGAAATTAATTGAGCTAAAATTTTATTTTATTTAATATTTTAAATTTATTAAAAATTAAGTTTTAGAAATTAAATCTTATTCATTATTAATAATATCTAATTTTTTAATAAATGAATTAAATTCATTGAAAAATTTATTTAAATTTTTATATAAATAAAAATTAAATTAAAATATTGATGTTATTTCATCGACCAGGGTAATTAATTAATTAATATTTTGATGTTCTTATATCGATTACT
>JAUMHM010047014.1:0-15218 GCA_032362435.1 Melikaiella ostensackeni
TCGAGGATTGGATCAAGCGCTGGCATAAGTGCGTTGCAGTCGATGGGGAGTACTTTGAAGGGGACAATATCGATTATCATGAATAAACTTGTATTTTTATTTTAAAAATAAAGTCCTAAAACTTTTTGATCAGAGTGGTAGTCACACGAGCAGCTGGAGAAATAAACGGTCCACCCTTCAGAACCCCGCATGTAAAGGTAGACTCAGTAAACTAGGTAGACGACTCGGGGAGGTCGTCCGGTATCCCCGAGAGGCCATTAGGACATCTTCGTACCCCTAGGTGCCGAAGTGCAAAATGCCTGGCTCAGGGGGTGTTCACATTGAGTGGAACACTCAATGAATGTCCGCTCGCAGGCCACTACTTCAACGGAGGGCTGCTCCTTAGTCGCAATGTGGGCCGTAGGTCATTTTTGTCTCGATTCTAGACTGGGGTCGGTCCTGGAGGATCCTTGATCCACGGATCCAGCAATACTCGCGGCATTGATAGCAATAGCGGTAGCAGTAGCAGTGCCAGAATTGTGGCAACACTGAGAGGTGCTTTTTCACCCTTCTACCATACTACAATCATCCATGCCCACTCAGCAGGAGAGCCCATTTATAGGCATCCTATCATTCGTATCCATATAGTGTTCATGTAGGCCGAGGGCCGTTTGGCCCCCTTGTCCAGCACGCTTAAGCCTCTCCACCAACCATAAGGTGCTACAGCCCTCAGATCCTTTAATAATACTTCTCTTAATTTATTTTTAATATTCTGTTATGCTTTCGAGTTCCTCTGAATCCTCTTGAATTCATTAAATTTTCTTGAATTCTATTGATTCTTCTTTGATTTCTCCGAAATTTTCACTTCTCTTGATTATTCATGATTATTAATGTGTAATATATTAATTTGTTCAATACTCATGAATTCTTATGAATTTCCTCGGCTGAATTTTCTCCATTTCAAGCCTCTTGAATTGTTTTTATTATTCTTGAATTCTCTTGATTTCTTATGATTTACCTCAAATTACCTGTAATTCTCTAAATTTTCTTGAATCTTCTCAAATTTTTTATTTCACCTGAATTCTTTTACTTCTCTCATATTTTTTTAATATTCTTGAATTCTTTTGAATCCATATGCATTTTCTTGAATTCTGTTGAACTCCTTCAATTCTCCTAAATTCCTCGAATTCCATGAATTTTCATGTTTTGCCCTCAATTCTTTACCTCTCTTGAAATTATTGATATTTCTGAATTCTTTTGAATTTCCTCCATTCCTCTTGAATTTCTTCAATCCTCTTGAATTATTGGGATTTTCGTCCATTCCTTCAATTATCTTGAGTTCTTTGAATTTTCTTGAATTCTATTAATTCTTCTTTGATTTCTCTGGAATTTTACTGCCCTTGAATTTTTTTAATATCCTTGAATTTTTTTGACTTTCTATAAATTACCTCGCATTCCCTTGAATTCTCTGAAATTTCTTGAATCTCCTAATTCTTTGATTTCATCTGATTTCTTCCACTTTTCTTGAATTTTTTTTAATATGTTTGAATTCTTTTGATTTTACTGAATTTTATTTATTTCTCCATAATTCTTTACTTCTCTTGAAATTTGTAATGTTCCTGAAATTTATTGAATTCTATAAATTTTTAATAGATTTCTCTGGATATTTTGTAATACTCTCGAATTCTCATGAATTTCCTCGACTCAGTTTCTTGAGTTATAAGATTCTTGAATTTTTCTAATACTCTGGAATTCTTTCGAATTCTCTTGAATTCTTTTAATCCTATTGAATTTTTCAAATTCTCTTTAAATATTTGAAAACTTCCAATTCTATCAAATTTTTTTGAAAGTTATAAAACATATTCTCATTTTTGGGAATTACCTTGAAATTTTTGGAATTCTTTACAATCTTTCGAAAACATGTGAATTATTTTGATGTTTCTTGAACTCTTTTGAATCTCTTCCAATGAAACTTAAAATGAACCTCATTGTTTTGAATTCTCCGAAATCAAGTTCAGTTCTTTTGAATCGTTTAAACTCTTGAATCCAGGAGTACGTCAAAGCTTCTTCTAGTGGGTCAAGATGTCCCATAATTTTGGAAGATAAATGTTTTTCCAAAATAAAGGGTGGATAAATAATAATTTGATTTTTGGTTAAATTGGCTCAATTAAAAAATTTTGACATGATGTATGTAGTTCATGTGATACTAAAAAGAAAGTTATTATATCAACAATCAACTAAAAATTGACCATTTTTCAACACATTTTGTACCATCATTCAAATCAAAGCGAATGAGCGACACTAAAACTTGCTGATGACTTTGAAAGACGATCGTTCGGTCGTAAATACAGCTAGAAATTTTTTTAGAGACAATTAGAAAGCTTATAAAATTGTGCGTTAAATAACCTCTATTAAAGATATTTTCGAATTTTTGAAAAGGATCTATCACATGAGAAGGTTTTCAAAAAAATCCAATAATTTCTCGAATTTTGTTCCTCCACTTTAACTCATGTCATGATCTACGAAACTTTCAGCAAAACTCTTAAATTTACAGGACGCAACCTTAAAAAATTATCTTTAATTTAAGCCAATAAAAGTTCAAAAATTCTCACGGGTTCTAGAGATATGACCAAAAATGTCCAAGCAGGTCTGAGTCGAGTTTCAGTCGTCGATCTCCGCTGTCGGCAGACCTCGCTGCTTTTAAGCCGACTGAAACTGTGCAGAGACGCTTGGATATTTTAAGTCATATCTCAAGAACCCGTTAGGATTTTTTCAGTTTCATTGGCTTAAATTGAAGGTAAGATTTTAGAGACTGCGTCCTGTTAATTTCAGATCTCGGATAAAACTTTTCTGAGCCATAGCATGAATTGAAGTTGAGGCACAAAATCCAAGATATTCACGGCGATTACCGCTTGCGCGGCCGACGGCGTGGAGGTGATGCTTGGCGATCAACTGCTCTCGCGGCCGATGCGACTCGCGACAACGCGCTTTGGCGCACAGTGGGAAAAACCCCCTTTTTTGGACAAAAATCAACAGACAGTAGAATTCTTAACGGATTTCAATTTTTTTTCTAGAAATGACCCTAAGTCTTCTAGGTATAAAAAGTGGCTGCAAATAGTTCACTCCGGTTAAACCAAACCTCGTTATTTAACAACAAATTTTAAATTATATTTTGTCTGACTTTTCAGTGATACCATTCCTATTAGTGCTTTCAAATTCATTAAAACATGTCATAAGTCCGTGTAATAACTAATTAAATATAAGGTTTAGTGGTAGTATAGTATATTTTCCGTCATTAGTAATGATTAGCTATTTGAAATCCATAGCTTCTGTATGAAATATGACATATATTGATGTGCGCTTATAATTAATTAAGAATATCTGCTGTTTGCCAATTATTAAAAAAAAATTTATAGACAAATTTCTTTTTCATAGAACAATTTTTCATAAAAAGGCTAAATTTTTTAATGGAATTGGCAAAGACTGTTGATTATATAATCCGTTTTCGAAAACAAATGCACATTTTCAATATTTTTTAAGAATAGACCCAATTTTCTTGAAATTCCAACTGAAAATGTCTTGTCAAACACTTCTTGCTGTCATATCTTTCATAGTGACAAAAAATGTCAGTTATTTTAACAATTTTCATAAATAAATGCACATTTTGACAATTTTTTTCATTAATAAGCTTGATTTTTCTTGCTGAATCAACTCGAGATCTCTTGCCGAAGATTCTTCGCTGTGCCATTTTGTCATAAAGACAAAAATGGTTAATTATAAAAACAATTTTTTATAAGCAAATACACACTTTGACCATTTTTTTACGAGTAGGCTCGAATTTTTTTCACGAAATCAACTCGAAATGTCTTACCAAAGACTTCTTGCTGTCATATTCTTCATAATAAAGAAAACTATTGATTATAGAAACAATGCTTATAAAAAATACAGATTCTGACCATTTTCTTATGTATACGTTTGCTTTTCCTATGGAATCAACCCGAAATGTCTCTCTTAAGACTCGTTGCTGTCACATTTTTTACAGTTATAAAAACTGTTAAGTATTCAAACAATTATTAATTAGTTATAAAAACTGTTAAGTATTTAAACAATTTTTATAAGCAAATGCACATTTTGACAATATTTCCGTGAATAGGCTTGAATATTTGGAGAATCAACTCAAAATGTTTTGCCAATAACTTCTTGCTATCATATTTTTTATAATGACAAAAAATATTAACTATATAAACTATTTCTCCAATAAATGCACATTTTGACCATTCTTTCATAAATGGGCTGAATTTTTGTTGAAAGAATTAATAACTTCCATCAACTTGAAGTCTATGTCAACAAGAAGTTTTCAGCAAGACATTTCGAGTTCATTCCGAAAAAAATGAAGCCTTTCCGTGAAAAAATGGTAAAAATGTTCCTTTGTTTATGAAAGTTGTTCATATAATTATCAGTTTTTGTCATTAGGAAAAATATGGCAGAAAGAAGTCTTTGGAAAGATATTTCGAGTTGATTTCGCAAAAAAAAATCAAGCCTATTTAAGAAACAATGTTCAAAATCTGCATTTATTGATAAAAATTGTTTATATAATTGTAAGCGCAAATTATTATATGTTATATTTCTTACAAAAGCTATGGATTCGAAATAACGAACCATTGCGAATCATGAAAAAATTATTTCTGTTCCTTGTTTATTTATAAAATTATAAATAATTTTTTTCTTACTCTAACCCGCTTGGCATTATTTTTACTTAGTTATCACATTAGTTTATGACCTGTTCTAATAAATTTGAAACTATCAATTGAAGTGGTATCACTGAAAGGTTATACAAAAAAAATTTAACCTTTGTTGTTAAATAACAAATTTTGGTTTAGTCGGAGTGGAATATCGGCAATCACTCGTTATACCTCGAAGACTTGCCGTCTTTGGAAAAAAAATGAAACATTAAAATCTGTTAAAAATTTTACTGTCCGTTGATTTTCGTCCAGGAGAGGTGCTTTTATTCACATTGTGCGGCGCGGCAGTCATCGCCGATTGAAGCTCGACACAGAGCTGCTTAGACATTTTTCGTCATATCTCTGGAACTCGCGAAAATTGTTCAAGTTTCAGAAACTTAAACTGAAGATGAGATTTCAAAACGTGCAGTAAATTCAGATGTTTTCCTGCAACTTTTCTAGACTATGACATGAGTTGAAGTCGAGGTACAAAATTCTAGAAATTATTTGATTTTTTCCAAAAACTTCTCACATGATAGATCCTCTTCAAAAAGTCTGAAGTATCTCTACTAGGGACCATTTGACGCATGATTTTATAAGCTTTCTCAATTTTATGAAAAAATGTGTATCTGTATTTACGACCAAATTATCGTGTTTCAAAGTCATTAGCGATTTTCAGTGTCGTTCGCGAGTCGATATATGAAAAGGTTTTCAACATTTTTGTGAATTAATATCTCTTAGGGTTTATGTATTTCTTCTTGCAGAATTAGGTTCACAGTTCAACTCTAACATAAAAAGAAATTTGGAAACCAAACTTTCAAATTTTGAAACAAGTGCTAGCATGATTATTTCCTTTTTTTTTTCAAAATACGTGCATATACGATGATCGTTTGATAGGTTTGGTAAAGAAGCAAGAAAGAATTTTGTTTGAAAACTTTCCCTTCATTTCTCATCATAGTCTCCTTCGAGGGCTACACACTAAGCCCAGCGAGATTCCAATTTTTTCATCCCTTCAGAAATATGAGATTTCTCGAGGTCTGTAAAATACGCATTTACAGCACAGATTACTTCCTAATTGGCCGAGAATCTCTTGCCACCGAGCTAGGTCTCCAATTTAGAGAACAGAAAGAATTTGCACGGAGCCAAGTCTGGAGAATAGTGTGTATGAAGAATCAATTCGAAGCCTAGTTCGTGTATTTTTGCCATTGCGATTGCGGAGGTGTGAGCCGGTGCGTTGTTGTGATGAAACATGACTTTTTTGTGCACCAATCATGGATGATTTTTTTTGTAGCTCTGCTTTCAAACGGTCCAATGATAATGCATAGTACGCTCCTGTTATATTTTCACCCTTCTTCGAATAATCGATGAAGATAATTCCTTTGGAATCTTAAATTACTGTGGTTATCACCTTCCCAGCTGACAAAACAGTCTTCGTCTTCTTTGGCGCACTTTCACCAGACAGCACCCACTGCTTCGACTGCTGCTTTGTCTCGGGTGTATGGTGGTGGATCCAGGTTTCTTCCACAGTCACAAATTGATGCAAAAAGTCCTGCGGATTCCGATTGAACTTCGCATAACACTGCACTGAAACGATTTTTCGGTTGCGCTTTTGATCGGGAGTCAACAATTGCGGCACCCATCTAGCACACACCTCATTAACCTACAGTTTTACGTGCAAGATGTTATAGACTCGTTCAGCGGAGAAGCCTACAGCCTTATAAATTTCACGCACCTCAATATGGCTATCTTCCTTAATCATATGATGAATTTTTTCCACCATATCCGATATGGCAACCTCGATTGGGCGCCTCGAGCGCGCATCTTTAGTTGTGGTTCGGCCACCTTTAAATTTGTTTATGCAAAAATAAACGGTTTTCAATAAAGGAGCATACTCTCCGTAAACTTCGTCTAACTCGGCTTTGATCTTCACGATCGTCCAATTTCTCAAATAAGAAATGTTTTATTATTGTACGGAAGTCCTCTTTTTTCATTTTTTCGAAAACTACTGACACGCACACTTGAAACGTATGTCAAGCGCAAACTAAGCGTCGGTTTTGGCTGAAGTTCAGAGGAGGTTAGTTTGAAGAGTGCTGTTTCTTGGGCATGTACTACAAAGTTCATTTTAGCACCATCTAGCGAAAAATCTACCTTGCGTATTGAACATTCTCGAAATGACAAAATAACGTTCCGCGGAAAATTCCTAGTAATCTGTTTCTAGTTGAAGTTGGTTCCGGCGTACCGTGATTGCTAATAGTAATAAATGACAAGACAAAAATAAGAGGGGTAAGGATTACCATAAATTCAATAAGGTTATTCTTCCATTTTTCGATAAAATGTTAAGAGCTTCGGAACCTCATCATAAAAAGTTAAAATTTTCACACCATTTTCATTTGTCCCTTTGAAGCTAATGATAGCAATGCCACTTAAATATAGGACAGCTGAAGATATACTTTAAAAATAATTATTTCATAATAATCATCACTGTTAGATAAAATGTAAAATTTTAGTTTGGATTTAGGTCTTTGGTTTTCTCATAATTGAGTTATGCAATACTTTGTAATCATTTTCATTAAGATTATTAAACAATTGACATTGTTGGATTGAATCAGTTGTTTTTTATTGAAATGGATAAAATAGTTGAGATTTCGTCTAACAGTAATTTTACGTTAGATGAGGTAGATTTTGCAATAATGTTATCATCAATTTTATGGTCTATCCGGTGCACAAGTGTCCTTTTCCACAAGTTGATCCTTGACTTGTAATTATAAAGGTCGGCAAAATGCTGAACACCCCTATTAAACAATGCAGCATTCATCAGGATAATAATTTATTAGGTCCTCCCTTCTCAAGATTGTCATCAGATCTTATGGCTGAGCCTGCAGGACTATGCAAGCTTTCAAATCAGGGATACAGGTCCTGTGCATTTTCCTTCGATATATTCGAAAAACGTTATTAGTATTTCAATTAAATTAATACACACATATGTTAATTTGATTATAAGTAAAAGGATACAACTCTCTGGCTTCTAATTTACATCGAATGTAATTTCATTATGAATTAGGGAAATGTATGTTAAAATGTATTCTGATATTTAAATTTCTCATTCAATTTTATTAAATCATAATCATTTTAAACTTTTTGAATAATTAACTAGTCAAAATCCACAAGGGTTTACAGATGTTTGATTTCTAACTGCGAGTTTTATTTACTGAAAATGTTGAATTACTCTAATCATAGAAATTTTGATATCACAGCACTCAAAGGATATGGACCTTATAGAATTGAGTGACAGGGTGATTTCTTTTCTTAGCTTACCTTGCCTTATAAATCTCCTCAATTAGTAAAGTATGTTCCTTAGTAGCTTATAATTCACGATCAAATATTGTGATCAAATATTATGTATTGTGAAAATGAATTTGGTTCCGATAATAGTATATTTCTTTTATTCTGTGGTATTGCTGTTGTTCTTCTAAGTCCGAAAATTGTCCTTCAGTTTTTGTCAGTGATTCTTCACTATGCATTTCTCTCCAATTCTTTGCTGGTTGATAAGAATTTAATTCCAGGAACAGAAGTGGCATGCTGAGACTTTGTTGAGTTGTCCATCAGAACAAGAGTGCGAATTGTAGAGTGTAGGCCATTCTTGTTCGAATAGTTGTCCGACTAAGTTTAAGTTTGAAAATTTTCTAAGTTCTTGAGAGCTTTGACACTGACGAATTCAGAAATAAGGAAAAATCAGAAAGAATCATCAATCTTCCTTGATAACATAAAGTTTGAGAACATACCAAAGTCTCAGTAAGAAGTATTGATCATCGTTGTCTTGTTCAATTTTTCATTATTCTATATTTTATCACCGTTATATGACACCTTGATCCAGAGTTAAGAAATCACACTTGCTCAACACTTTATACAAGGAGTGAAAAATAATAAAATAATTATACTAAGGCTAAAATGATTATTCCTCATTTGAAAGTCTGACTTGCCTTGAGGATGTTCAGAGGACCTAGCTAGAAATCGTCACTAACAATACGGATTGAAATTCATTGTGCGTTTCGCGATGAAATTCAAAACTCCAATAATCAATCTTGTTTCACATACACAGACGTGTACAAAATTTTGTCATATCTATATATTATTGAATGATTTAAAATTCCTTTCAAATCCCCTTGAGTAATATTAAAGACGTAATTTGTGCATATTCTTTTCGCAAAATAAAATTGTACATACTTCATGTTTAAGGTATACATCATTCATGCATAAAAACGATTAAGGATGCACATATATCATTTTATCTGCCATTCAAGTGGTTAGGCTGAAGTAAATGAAGTTACTTTCGCATTAATGACGGTACGATTATTCGTGTCCTTATATGATGCAACTTTCTTTCTATTTTGATTTATTTTCTTATTTTGCGATTTTCATATTTTTGTTCTTCTTCTTTTAGTATATTTCGAATTCATGTAAGTTCTGAAAGTGTATAAAGTATCTCATAATGGTTATTTCAGCAAATTTGAATTTAAATTTGAGTTTTAGTTTTCAAAACGAGAATGCCTAATGTGGAAATTCCACGATTTCGACAGATTGATTCTGTGACACGAGTAGATCTTTGTTTGAAGAATATAATTTCGTTATATTCATGTCATCTCCAGTGTCTGCTAAAAATGAAGCTTTCAATTTATTGAAATTAGGGGATAAAAAGTCTACTGCTGGGGAATCTAGATTGAATTTTATGCAGCAATGTTGTCGCGTTTCATTAGAATTCGTACGCTTTGATGACTCTTCTATTCCTCTGTGCTCGACGCTGCATTTGTTTGGCGAGCGGAGTATTAGTTTAAATATTCTGCAATTGTTAAAATAGGAGATGAAAAACGTGGAGGGAGTGTTCGTTGTATCGTGCGAATAATATGGATTAGGATATTCAGTGGTCTGTAGAGAAGCAGTTGGGAAATAAGGATAAGGGATGAGTATGTACGGATACTCGTATGAAGTATCCGTACCGTTGTCCTGAGTAACTGGGTTGAGAATATCTTAATTCACGATAATTTTTAGGATATTGAGGATTTAATTGCTGTCTTGCTTCGTACTCGAGCGCAAGTTTCAAAGCTGCATCTAAACTTAGGGGGTTGCGCTCTTCTACCAAGCCTGATATACTGTCAGGTAAACAACGTTTGAAGGCTTCAAGAGCACAATCATTATGAGCGGGTAATAATTGCTCTACGTTTGCCTATTTATGTTCAAGAGCCGCTTGTATTCCTGATTTTAATAGAGTTACTCGATCAAAGAATTCACTGACATTTTCTTCCCGATACATTCGAATAGTTGAGATTTCATGCAAATACTATGAATATGTTTTTCGGGGAGAGAAACGCTGTTCAAGGTGTTTTATTAGCTTATCAAAGGTGTAAAAAGTTTTTTCATGAGTACTATCTCTTGCCGGACCTTCTAACCTAGCTCAAACGGCTTTGAGATACTGTGATTCAAAATTAGCTGGTTTCAAGAAGGATCTTCCAACGATCACATTATTTCTGAAGAAAATTCTGGCAGACTACATTAAACTCAACAATTTCGTTTTAAATTAGAATGTGTGTATCACCAATGATTGATATTTTTCATGATTTGTAAGCACAAACTCTTGAATAATTTATTTCATTAAAAGACAATAGTTTATGGACTTGAATTAAAATGTTCAAGGATGGATCGAACACAAAGTCACCAACTTCGGTTTTTAGGCAATCTGAGTGAACTGAAATGAATGTCTGTGACTTTTATCTAGCTATTGAGCTAGAAAAATACTCAGACATTTAGTTTTGATAATAATTTTTCATTTAATTTTGGAACTTCAAATATGGTGAGAAGGTTCTGCTACTGAAATTCAGGCCCTCAAGGGACGAAACCTATGTTGAAAAGCACAATGAATATGATGGAAATGAGAAAAAAGGAAACTTTGCTAACAAGAATAGTTTTCGAAGTTATTAAACTCAGCTGTAAGCTAATTATAATAGAAGAAGTGACAAAAGTTAAACTTTTTGACTGAATTTGAAGAAAACTGATAATTTTGAACTATCAATAATCCAAAGAATCAAGAGGCACTGCAAGTTTACACAGAGAAAATCTCTTTTGTGAAAGACTAGCCTTCAAGGAATGAAAAGGATGATAGCGCTGTAGCGAGTCTTCGGTGTTGAATTCAGTTAAAAACTGAGATATAAAGTGAAAAATAACAAAAGGTTACTCTTGGAATGGAAAAGTAATTTAATTCTTAAAAGACGGGTTGGAATTTTGAATACGATCAACTTTTTCCCCGTGGAATTATCATGAAGATTTGTGTCCGATTACAAATTAAATTATTGTTGTTTTAGACCCTTTACTTGCACAATCTCGCCGCAGAGCGTACATGCAAGATTAACTCAGGGTATTTCGTCGATTTATTAACGATGGCAGGGCTTGCGAGCACGCGAAGTATACCAACGCCTAACAAGCTCTTGGAACTTTGCCTTGCCCCAAAGGTGACCGTTCAACAAATCTAAGAAGGACTTATACTCTCGAAAGCTCTTTAAAAAATTCTATCTTATAACTATACTGAGTTTAAATTTTGAATTTTCATTAAAAACACTTAAAATTTACAACAAAAGCGACAATCTCACTGCTGCCACCAAATCAGCTGTCACGCCCCAAACAAAAGGCGAGGGTAGTTTGGGAACTTGAGAATGAGAGAAACCAGTACTGCTGATAACGTCACGTTGGTAAGACCTGATTAATTATTTTTTGTGGGTACGTTGTCACCAGCAATCCAATGGGGATTGTGTCAGAATAATGTTTTAAATAAATGATCTATTTTACAGATATATGTGATTTATTGTAAAATAATAAATAGAGAAACAGTGCAATAGCTGAAATGATACAATTATGAAAACTTACACTACCTATCTATTCTAGAAAGAACAAGAGAAGAATTAGGGGTTGTCGCTTGCGTCTCTATAATCGGAGGACAACGACAAGATCCTCACGCAGAGTTTAGTGAGCTAGAGTGAAGGATGCACGATCACAGATCGATGACTATTCCGTTTACCAGTCGATCAATACACGACCTATAACAAAGATCGAATCCACTCGTAAGTTCTTTCGCGATAGTATAACACTGCGAATTTTGCTCAGAAATACTTATACGACGACCGTACCTAGCCACAACCGATAAGACTTTTGTTTACTAACTATTCTTTGTTAACTATTTTGCAATGATATACAAGTATTTCTACTCATTCAGAGCGGTTAGTACTTCGAAGATTAAGTTGACAGCGTGACTGCTTGGTACGAAAAGACAATCAGCAGGGATGAATATGTGGTTTGTTTAGTTGAGGTAAGCGACCGCACCGAACACGCCTGGCACACCCATAATAGCCGCGCCCGAGACTCGCCCATAAACATCCGCTCCCTGGGTTTACTTAAATCGACACGCTCAGGACCAGACCGCCAGCTTCCACAATCGCCCCGTTCAACGATATTATGAGGATGGTCACGTGCAAGGCAAGACGGTCCCAGTCAGGCACGGCCAGCTCTATAGGGGCAGATGGCAAATTTTCAGAACATAGGCGCGGGGTATTGAGAGGCAGTGAGGGGTGCCAAATTAGTTTCCCTGACCATCGCAGATGGCACTGACCAGACCAAGTGCAAAAGCGCGTGCGCGACAATTTGTTTTGATTCGTTTGTTGTTGACAGTTGTTGTTGGAGCTGTCACTGTCAATCGAAATCAGACTTCTTAAATCCTCATGTCTCTCTTTTCCCCATAAATAAAGGCAAAATGAAGTTGATGAGAAACAAGACATGAGAAATAGCATGCTAATTATCCTTGATTTCTCATTTTGCGTTTCTTATTTGCTTCATTTTGTCTTCATTCTTCCTTTTTTGTTGAATTATTTCGGGATTCAATCCATATAAGAAAGGGGCATATACATATATATGCACCAACACGTGGACGCTTCTATAGTTCTCCTGACCCTCGCAGATGGCGTTGAATATCGCCATTTATTTTTCACATAGCTGGCCGTGCCTGATTGATTTCCTTTTGAATGTTTTGAACGTCCGAGAGGTGCTGTCTCTAGCGGTATTATTAACTATCGTGCATGATCCAAGAATACATGGTCCAGCCGGTCTAGCCATCAGCCCTCCCACCTTCGTCTCAAGTCGCGCTTACCAAAACCGCATCCATATTGTTTACCATAGCAACGCGAGCGTCTCAGTTCCAAATAAATCCAATTCAAATGTTTCAAAATCATTAGAGAATATCAAGTTGGTTAATACATCCGTTAACTGTTTAAGATACATAATTTACCATTCAATATAGAAGTTGTAAATTTCAGAACTGCTAATCTGTCATAACAAACAAGAAATAGATTCAATTGCAAACAGCAAAAATGAATGTATTTTTCAGAAAAATTTAATTTAGTCATTTTTTTGTCTGTATACTGTTATAATCATAAATTTAAATCTACAATTTGCCATATTCTTTTAAAATTGAAATTCAAAAGTAGAAATTTTTTTTAGAGATTAAAATAAAATCCACTTTCTGTTGAATATTTTTGTTTACAAAAATAGAACACAAAGAAAATTCACAAATCAAAAACAGGCTTCCAACTGCCTCCCTTCTGGCTCATCAGAGACAAATGTACAACAAATTGAAAAAAATCATTTTAATTGAAAACTTTGAAAACTTTTAAATTGAAATTTAAAACATAAGTCACTTTTAGTCACTTTTTTCTTAAATCACTTTTAAGTCACTTTTTTAAGATAAAGTTACTATAGTTCGTTTTTTGAAATGAAAAAATCACTCTATTCACTTTTCTTTCAATAAATTAACCCAGGGGTTAACCACTATCGAATTAAGGTCTATATACCTACTTCTGAATTTTCTTGAATTCTTTTGAAGTATTTTAGGGTATTTCAAAAGATTCCAAGGAATTCCTTAAAGATTTCAATAAATTGAAGGGATCCCAAAGGATTTCAAAAATTTTAGGGTATTTTAAAAGCTTCCAAGGCATTTTCAAGGGATTTGCAAAATTTCAGGGGATTTCGAAGGATTCTAATGATTTTAGGGTATTTTTAAAAATTCCAAGGAATTTTCAAAAGCTTCAAAAAATTTCAAAGGATTTTAAATATTCTAAGATATTTCAAAATTATGAAAGTCATTTTCAAGGAATTTGCGAAATTTCAGTGGATTTCGAAGGATTTTAATGATTTTAGGGTATTTTTAGAAATTCAAAGGAATTTTCAAAAGCTTCAAAAAATTTCAAAGGATTTGAAACTTTTTAGGATAATTGGAAATTGTCCAAGTCATTTTCAAGAGATTTGCAAAATTTTAGGGGATTTCGAAGGATTTTAATGATTCAAAGGGATTTAAAAAAATTTTCATGGGGTTTCAATGAATTATGGAAATCTTGGAACGATTCTATCGGGCTTATAAGGTTTTAAGATATTTTATAAAAATGCAAGGGATTTTACAAAGTTGAGAATTCGCAAGCATTTCAATTTATAAAATATTAGACATTTAAAAGTATACTAGTTTCAAAATCTTCAAATTAACAAAATTTTAAATTGAAGGCAACACAAGTTCAAAATTTATGAATATATGAACTTCTCCCATCAAAATATAATTCAAGTTGACAAGTTCAATAGTTCAGAAACAAGTATTTTATAGAACCAGATTTGAAATCCTTCGAACCTAATAACTATTGTTAAGAGATTGCCTAAACTTTATAGTTTATTTCGGCTTTGCGTATATGTATTTACTATATATTTATTTCAAAATGTTACATTGAGAAATGGCAGTTATAATGTGAAGCTTTTTCATAAACGCCTATTCTGTACGTAGAAAATTATATATAATATGATCACAAGTTCATATATACGGGGCTAGTGCAATAAGAAAGAATTCAGAATGAAAAACAAATGAGTTATGTACTTTTTTTGCTATACTGTGAACATTACATCTCGAATTATGTGTAGAAAAAAAGTCATTACTTATTGCTTATTCAATTACTTGTTTTGAAAGAAATTGTTATATGCTTTTCGAAAACTCAAAATCGTAATTTTGTATTAAAATATGCTTTGAAATTTTGAATTTGAAAGTAGGGGACGATAAGAAGTGAAAAGTTAAAAAATAGTTTTGACGAAATTTGAAACGAAAGTTTTCTCAAATAATTGAAATATCCTTCAGGAAATTCGTATCTCACCTGCGTGTACACTCTCTATATGTTCATTCATTTATTTATATTTTTTAATGTAAGCGAGGATCATTTCCTCCCACATATTTCAAAATTTATATTATAATAAATTATATACTGTATAAATTCGTGTTTAATATTTATATTTTCATATGTCAAAACTAAATATATGTCGTTTTGTGAGCACTCAGAGGTTATATTTTTGCTCATATACGTATGTGTATGTGTACGGATATTAAAATGTTATATTTCCATAATACAAGCTATGATATGGATATTTTGGATTCATTTCTTTGTATCCTTTGAA
>JAUMHM010047053.1:0-15215 GCA_032362435.1 Melikaiella ostensackeni
AAAAAAGAAGAATTGAAATCGGCCGAACGAGAGCGCCACACGGTGACGAGTTCTAAAACTTTTTGATCAAGGTGGTAAGCATACCAGAAAATTCAGAAACAGTTATAGACCTGAATACAATAGTGGTTAACCCATGGTTTAATTTATCGAAGGAAAAGTGACTAAAGTGATTTTGTATTTGAGTAGTGAATATAGTGATCTTAGAAAAGTGACTAAAAAGTGATTTGAGAAAGAAAGTGACTGAAAGTGACTTAAGTGACTGTGTGGCAGCCTTCATTTTATGAAAAAAAACATTCAGGCTTCCCAGAATACTAAAGAAAATAATTTTTGTTAGGCTCAAGATACAATCATGGGTCCAAAGGATCCTATGGGTCCTAATGTATAGTAAAGAAGAGAGTTCAAGATATTTATTACACCGAAAGAGTGATACGTTGAGACACCCTCGATCTTACTTAAAATTGAGAAAAAAAGGCTATCGACTGAAAATACGGTACTATAGGGACCAAATCCTGAAAATAGGGTAGTTTAGGGATCGAAGCTGAATGCTAGGGACAAGAGGGGATATAGGGACCGGTCTGTGAGGTCTGGAGTATGGATCTTTCTATGGGCTTATCAGTGAGTTTGAGTGTTCATGTGTGAATCGTGATGTACGATGGGCTCTCTGAAGCTCTTCACCTGGGGTGAGTGCTAGAGCGATTGAGATTGATTGAGATTAAGAATTTGTGGCTCAGCATCCAAAGGAAGTAAACTTATATTTTCAGTCGACTGTCCGTTCGTTCCAGGTTTTTCCTGAAGAAGAAATGATGGGTGGTGAGGGAGGTGAAGGGGCGTGAGGGATGGAAAGTGAGGGGAGGAAGGAAATTTGTTAGAGGGTGGGGGAGGAAAAGTGAATGGATAGTGGTGAAGTGGGTTTAGGAGAGGAAGTAAGAGAAGGAGTGGAGGGAAAGTGAGGGGGAATTAGGAGTGGAGTGAATTAAGGGGCGAGGGGAGGGAGATCGAAGGCAGCGAATAGAGAGGGTGAGGAGAAGGAAAGATAATTGAGCGAAAGTTAACGTAGGGGTTGAAGAGGAGGGGAGGGGAAGTTGTGCGGAATGAAGGGTGGAGTGAATGAACGGGCGAAGGGTCTGAAATTGATGGTAGCGAATGTATAGGGTGAGGAGAGGGAAGGATAATTGAGCGAAAATAAATGGAAGGGTCGATGGGATGAGACGGGAAGTGGTTGAAAGGGATGATGGGAGCTGAAGCAAGAATGGGGTGGGATGTGGAAGTGAAGGGAAGGCTGAACAAAGTAGTAAGAGGAGGAAAGGCCTGGGTAGTGAGAGGAGGGAGGGTGTGGAAGCTAGGGGAGGGTGGAATGTGAGAGGAGAGCAGGGATAGGAACTGGTTGGGTGGAGGGAGTTGAATTATATGTATGAGAGAGTGGAAGGAAGGGTGGATGAGGTCAAGGAGGAAAAGGAAAGGAGGGAAGTGCGGGAGTCAAAAAAGAGAGAAAGGGAAGGAGTGGGAAGGGAGTGAGCGTGGAGATGTGGGAAGAGGATGTGGGTGGATGGTGAGGAAAGATAGGATCGGATAACGATCACTCTCGGAAAAATAAATATTAGAAATTTCCCATAACTTTCCTTCTAAACTATTTTTTCCAGTTTCAGAAAAAAATGATGTCAATGAAAGAAGTGAATTGGAAAATTTGGTGATTGAAAGTTCCAAACCTATAGGCATTATTTCAATTTCTTTTACATACGATCATTTTTTAAATGTGGCATAAGCAATAAGAGTTGAGAGAAGTTAAACATTTTAAATACTATATTAAATAGGCATTACGAACTTTTTTGGTACGAGCATGTCGCCTACTTTTACTATTTTTCTCTATGATTCGCAAAGAAGTGCTAGTTTTTCCACCTGCTTTCTGTGTAAAAAGTGACCGATTTATTGTCGATGACGTGGCGTATGCGCAGTGTCGACCTTTCCGGGCAACGTTGAAAAAGGTAGACGGACGCAGTGTAAAAAAGTAGACGGACGCAGCGAAAAAAGTGACGCACAGTGAAAAAACTAAATAAAGTGCGAACTACTGAACGAATTCTGTGGCCTGCTTCAGTAAGTGGGGGTGAACTCACAACTATTGCGTTGTACCCAATTCCACCACTCCTTACCTTTCTGACCAAACACTGCTACCAACTTACTATTACTGCCATATATTGCCATGGTTTTGACAATAGCCATTGTTATTGTTGTGTCAATCGACAAAAAATCGCCTCCTTTTGAAACAAAAAACAGGATTAAAGAATCATTTTTTAAACAAATTATAGAAAAAGTATCGTGTTCCACATGTTGACTAAGCGACGATTTAAAACTCTTGTGATAACTTCACACTCATCTTAAATCTCTCGCTTTTTCAACTTGTAGCACAATGTACTATTTTTTAATGATCCTGTCATTTTATTGAAGAGGTAGAGAGAAGAAAAGAGAAGTAGAGCAAACAAGCGAAACAGCTATCACGACTGTTGTCGGCGATTTCGCAGGGTAGGTATAGGCAGTCATTCCACCCCACTTGGCACTCGAGGATCGTAAAACAAGGGCTGAGGATGAGGTGATCTGCGTATGGGGGGTTAGGCTTTACGACTTTACCCACTTTATATTAATCGCTTTCGCGGTAAATGGATAAGTGTTTCATTTAACATTAATAAAACCAAAAAGACTCGAATAGAAAAATATTTCAAAAAATATTCCACTAAAGTTTTGGGCTTTCTTTCAATTTTTTTCTTGAAATTTTTTACAGGTTTACGCTCATAGTTTTATATTAAAATTGCAGGGAGGAAATTTTTTGTCAATTTTTCACATGTGTTAGAATGGTGCTCGGATATGTGATCATTAAAGTATTATTTTCCTTAATTATGAGAGATTTAATTACATGGTTTCAGAAATATTTTGTCATACACATGATACTCGTTATTATTTTAGTGTCCGAGAGATAGAATGTATTTAGTTATAATTACCGAACTAATATTACGGAATTTTCTGTAAGACTAATCCACTAAATGATTTCTGTACAAATCGTTTAAGGATATCATCTAAAATATATTAATATAATCATCTTATAAAAAATAATTTCTTTTGAACAATTTATGATACACTACTGTCGGAAACTGCCTACACGGCTAGCGTGATCGGCACCAAAAAGTCACTGACGACTTTGAAATAAGATAACTCATTTGGAAATGAAGCTAGACATTTTTTTTAAACAAGTTATTAGGGTTATGAAATTCCATGTCGAATGAGCTCTATTATAGATATATTTGACTTTTCAAAGAGGATATATCACGTGAGAATTTTTCTTTAAAAATTCAAGCTTCTCCCAAATTTTTTACTTCGATTTTAACTCGTGTCCTGTCTCATAAATGTCGGAGCAGAACCCTTAAATTCACAGAATATAATCTTTGCAATCTTGCTTTCAAATTGAGCCAATAAGACTTGAAAAATATTTACGGGTTTTCGAGATATTAATAGAAATGTCAAAGCGAGTCTGCATCGAATTTCAGCCGACTTGAGCAGCGAGACCGGTGACTACGGTGTTTGCCGACTGAAACTCGACGCAGACACGCTTGGACGTTTCTGGTCATATCTCGGGAACCCGTGAAGATTTTCTAGATTCTATTGGCCTAAATTGAAAATGAGATTTCGAAGAATGCGTCCTGTAATACTCAATGTAATTGCTATAACTCTCCTAGGTCATGACACAAGTTGAAGTACAAAATTCGAGACATTCTCGAATTTTTATAAAAAAATATTCACGTGATAGATCCTCTTCAAGAAGTCAAACTTGTTTCTACTAGGGCTCATTTGACGTGGAATTTCATAATCATTCTAGAAATATTTCCAAAGTATTCAGATTAATTTCCAAATAAGTTATCGTGTTTCGAAGTCATCAGTGATTTTTAGAGCCAATCACGCTCACTGTGGCAAAAAAAAGTCTCTGGATAAATTGATATTAAGAAGCGGTTTTTGAACCGATTTGAACGGTTTTCTTTCATCAAATTAAAGCTATTAAAAATCTGCATCAATCGGTCGTGGTCGCTTTCTAAAGAAGTTTTTTATTTCTCTTCATTCAATAACAAAAATGGAAAATTTTTTTTCAGAAGAGTACCGGCTTTCGAAAAATACTTGTATTCAATCCAAGATAGCCAGAATCAAAAGAGCAAATATTCAGAAAAGGTGTCTAGCAGATCAGAAATTGTTTAAGAATTTATCGAATTCATGAAATTCATGAAACATAATAAATAAAGTGGTATCTTATAAACAAATGTCATAAAGAATTATCCATAGCAGGTGGTTATATTGAAATAAATCAAGTCTTTTCTATTGAATCCATCAAAAATTATACGGAAATGTCAAAAAATTATCAGATTTTATTATTCAATAACAACTGATGATTTTTTCATCGAAACCAGCTGTTAATAACTAATTTTCAAACTTTTTTTAGAAACCTTTTGTTGACAAATGTATGAGGGTGTAAAATTGTCTATGAAACTATCAATGACAAAAATAATAGTGGATCGTTATCGAGTTCAAGAAGAAAGAAGTTTAAAAATGAGTAATTAACAATTGGTTATGTTGAGAAAAAAACAATTTTTTACTTTCAAAAAAAGTCGCAACATGCATTTGTCAATTAATTTTGTTTAAACAATTATCAATTATTATCGACTGATAGCACAGAGCCATTACTGAATAACAGTCTGCTAATACCCAAAAGAAACGCAATTTTTTTCTCAAAAAATGCCTAGGATGATAACAATTTACATAAGCTCCCTTAAAGTTTAGAAATTAGTTATTTACACTTCTCACGATAAAAAACTAAGTTTTAGCCTCTAGAAATAGCCAGACAGTGCATTTGTTAATTTAATTTGTTCAAACAATCATTACCTGTTATTGGATGAATAAATCTGATAATTTTGTGATATTTTTGTATAATTTTTGGTCGATTCAATAGAAAGAACTAGATTCATTTCAACATAAGTACCTGCTATGGATGATTGTTTATAAAATTTGTTTAAAAAATAACAATTTATCTATTATATTCCATCTGTTCAATTGAAAAATGATTTTGGTTTATAAATTGTTAAAATTAAATGCAAATCAATTCACGAATCACTCCCAATTCCATAAATTCATTTTCACTCACTTATTTGTTCATAAGAAACTCGATAAATTTGTTATCAATTTACAAGCTATTAGAAAACTCTTTCGAATAATTGCTTTAATAATCCTAGGCATATTGGATTGAATCCAAGTATTTTTCGAAAACCGGTACTCTTCTAGGAAAAAAAATTTCATTTTTGTTGTTAAATGAAAAATAAATAAATTTTTTTTTCAAAATCGGCCTCGATTGACTTATGCGGAATTTTATTGGCTTCGATTTGAAAAAAAAAAGTTCAAATTGGATTACAAGCGCTGCAATAACGCTGAAATAAACTGAGAAGTTTTAAAAAGTCATTCAGAAATACTTTCCCAAATCATATAATTTGTTTGATAAGCAAGATGAAAATTAATAAAAATATGCATGAAAATACCCAGATTTGATTATTTTTCAAAGTAAATTATTACTAAGATGAAAAGCAAACGGGGCTTGAAGCTTTATCATATTTATCCTAAATCTTTGTATTCTAATTATTATTGGAAAATCAAAATAAAAATACAAAGATTTAAGAAAAATTAATATTTGTAATTTTTACAAACAACCTTCGGAAACAAACCTCAACATCTTTATTTTTTCCTGAAAAACTTCATTCTTTATAATACTAAAATATTATTTATGATAACAAAATTTACTGAACATATTCATAAGGATGCTCAATCAAAATTTGAATTTTTGAATTTTGCCAATGCTACCCCCTAAATTTATTACTTTTCATGAAAAAATACTGCCATAAATTTTTTTAGCTTCCAAGTTCAAAAAAATGTCAATTCAAATCTGAAAATCATTTCTCCCCCATGAAGTTTTTTTTTATTTATTGAGGAATGACACCTGAATTTAATGAAACAAAAAGAATTATTTAGTGAAATCATCAGGATTAGAATAAGAAAATATGTAATTTCATTAGATCTGATGGTCTGAAATGGACACTAAACATTTTCTTCCTGTAATAATATGCACATAACTTCTTTTAAATATAAAGAGGATATTCTTCATGATGATTAAATTGAAAATACTTATACCGGGCGACAGAAAAAATCTTTAATTTCGAAATACACCAAAAACACACATTTTTTATAGTTTGAAAATTCCTATATTACCTTAAAATGAATGAAAATAATAAAAGCGAAAAAGTCCCATTTTTAGTCTTTTTTTCTTGTATTATTTCAAATATATTATCATTTTTACATGCAACGTATATAATTTCATCTTAACGAATTAATTTTCTAAGACAAATAACAAATTGATAACATTTAAACCGAAAAAGTGACCAAAAGTGACTAATTTCTGGCTCAAAAAGTAACTAAGATTAACTAAAAGTGACAAATGTGCATTAATAATGTAAGTAATGTTCTTTTGAATTAAAAAATATTCAGTAGAATTCCAGGTGAATTTCAACGAATCCAGAATAAATTCATAAAAATTCAGAGTGAATCCAGTACAACTCAAGTTAAATTCAAAAAAATTAAGATGTATTGGGAAAAATCCAAAAAGTTTCATTAATTCCAGTAAAAAGAAGAATTCCAGAAAAATCAGAAGACTTCGATGAAATTTATAAAAATTTCAGTGAATTGAACCAAATTCAAAAAATCAAAAAATTTCCTTTGCATTGAGTAAAGTGGCAGTGAGCAAAATTCAAGGCGAATTCAACAGAATGTAAGTGAATTGAAAATAAATTCAAGGAGTAAAAAAAAAACAATGATTTGAATAAGATTTGAGTGCATTGGGAGGAATTTAAGTTAAATCAGAAAAATTCGATGAAACTCACAAAAATTCAAGGTGAACAAAAAAAATTCAAACGAATTGAAAACAATCAAAAATATTTTAAAAATGAAGAAAGTTTAAAGTGAATTTAGAAAAATTCAAGAGAGTGAAAAAACAGCCTGAATTCGAAAAATTGAATAGAATTCCAAAGAATTTAAAAAAATTCAGGATACATTCATAAGCATTCAGAGTGAATTTCAAATGCATTAAAACAAATTGAAAATTTTTTTAAATATTACAATGATTTTAGTAAAACTGGCGTGAATTTGGAAAAATTCAATGGAATGCTATAAACAATTTTAAATCCAGAAAAATTACACTGAATTCAGGTAAATGGAAGTGAGAAGAATTCTCACAGAATTCACAAGAATTGAAGGTAAATATAAAAGGCTTTTGGTTGAATAAATAAAAATGTTAATCATAAATTGATGCATTGAATTCCGTGGATATCAAATGAACTCCAAAGAATTCAGGATGAATTTAATGAATTCAAAGGAATTCAATAGAATTTAAAGGAATTCAAAAGAATTCAAGAAAATCCATAAGTAAGAGAGAAGAGTGAGTAAAGTTATTTTTTGATTTAAAAAATGACTATAGTGACTTTGTATAAAAAAAGTGACTAAAAAGTGATTTGAGAAAAAAAAGATTGCACCAAAATCGACCGTATTTAACTACCTAACTTCCTCTTTACGTAAATTATAGCTAAAAGTACATTTTAATTTACTTTAGGAATTGTTAAGCTTTGAAAAATATGTATTTTTTGTGTATTTCAAAATTCAAGATTTGTTCCTGTCACCGGGTATAAATATTTTTTATTTATTCATTAAAAAGCATATTTTCTTTTCATTTTAGAAGAAATCGTGTGCATATTATTTCAGGAAGAAGGAACTTCAAGGGGCCATTTCAGACCATTAATTGAAATGAGGTACCAAGTTTTCATATTCTCATATTCTAAGAGAGCTAATATATAGAAACTTTTTCTGCGTTTCAACAAATTTAGGGCTCATTCCTCAATAAATAAAAAAGACTTTTTAGAGTCGAAAGAGCTTTTCAGCCTCAAACTTGTATTTTTTGAAAATCGAAGACTAAGGAAATTCATTCTCAGACCTAAAATCACCTAGCGTAATCTCTAATCAATTATTCAAGAATCAAAGAAAATTTATAGCAGTATTTTTCATCAAAACGAACAAAGTCCGAAGGCAGCGTTAGCAGATTTTAAAAATTCAAATTTTGATTAGGCACCTTAATATTCACATTAAAAAGATTTTTAAAGTAAATTCAAAAAGAAAAAAGTATCATATAATTTTATATAGATTTTTGCCCTGTCGTTTCTCACATATCCAAGCACTCTTATTGAAAAATGACCCGAAAAATTTTCTGAATGTATTTTTTATTAGTACTTCAAAATTAGTATATACCTGAAGTTCTGAACGTTCAAATGAACGAAATTTATTTCCCCAATTCTAATTTATCTAGAAATATTGTTTCCATGACAAAAACATGCAATATGAGTTCTGTTTATAATTGCATTACTTTCAATGTAACAAACCCTTATTTTTGCACTGCTTATAGTTTAGAAAGCAATCAGTTAAAAAATTCATCCATTTGAACGTTCTGAACTTCAAGCACACAGACTAGTGATGACTTATCAATAATGTTTGGAGCCCTTTTTGGAATTACATTAGGAATGCTTTTTATTTGCGAAATCAGTCAAAAAATACATAAAAAATCGGAACACGATTATTGTTATCCTCTCTTGTTGTATGTTTCCACAACTTAGAACTTGGTTATTCGTATTGTGATAATGAAGCGAGGCAAATTGAAATACGTTACGTAACGAGATTACTTGCTATCTGTTTCGAATGCTTAAGCGGGTTTTAGATTTACAATGAATCCCGTTCTGTCGTAACTATTGGTATGGTTAAATGGGATGAAATTGACTGAAAAGGGGAAAATTTACAACAATAGCGAGTACTATGAAATTGGATTATTCAATACAGATAAACTGCAGTTATATAAATTGCGTAATGAACAGATATTATATTTCGAAATTCTCCAGTATACGTATTTTCTACATTATGTAACGATTACGAAACGATCCCATAATTTACTTTTTCAAGAGTATTTAAATGTTTCCTCCAGCTTCAAAGCACTTATTTATCATTTAAATAATTATTGTGAATAATAGTAACGCGTTACATCTCTTCGTTTCTTGAATTTTGCCTTATATGAATTATTCTCAAATTTATATTCGTCTAAAAAGGAGATAAAAATGGTCTCCGTACATATTTTGGTATAACAGAAATCACAAAAGTTATCTTTTTAATTTGATGATAAGTTCAACTCTTCAGAAAATTGAAATATTGCATTTATCTTCAGCGCACACCTGTTTGAAGCAAATTCAAAGAAATAAGAAAAATGAAGAACCCAAAATTTTAAAAAATTGTAGAATTTTTTTTTGGTATTTCAAATTTTTTATGTTTTCTGATATTTTCACTGCAAAGGGGAGATAAAAGTTCTGTTTAAAATAATTTTATTATTAATGAATTGATTTTTTATCCAAATAAAGATGAAACCGAGGAATTATTTATTCCTGCAATCTTGTGTACACTTTTTCTGCAATCTTATGCAATCTCGTGCAATCCCAAGCAATCTTCAACAGTACCCTCTTGTCCCCCTAACTAAAAATATAATAGGAAATTCATTGTAGGTGTATAATGATTTTTCTGTGATGAATTTCTTATAATTTTTCCGAATTCTGGAAAAGTGATTTTAGAAAATCATTATAAGAAAATCATTATAAAAGTAAATAATGTTAAAATACTGAAAAAATTGATACAAAAAAAAATAGAGAAACCACAAACAAATGATTTATTTATTTAAGTAGATATACTAGGGCGCTTCTAAATATCCACATGTTAGTGCATCTACGTCTGAGATCTGGAATCTTCTAGATCAACCTTGGGAGGTGTGTAATATAAATTAATGATTGATGATGATGACTTCATATCCGTTTGATACACTGAGATGTGAGAAAAAAGGATTCCTTGTAGTGTGCCTTGACATTTTTGTTTTTAATTTTTCTGGAACACTGAATGTAGGTTTATTAGACTAAGCACAGGCCTGATTATTTCAAGATGTCAGTGAATGATCTTGATACATTTACTTCATCCAATCGATGTTGTCAATGTTGATGTTGTTGTGTGTTTGAGATATTGATGAATAATAAGGAATTCCCCAGATGTGGAATGCCATCCTTCAGACCAAAAAATACCTCAATGATGTTAATAAGATCACTTATTAGAAATTTCTGATAGGACGTTCCGAGTCAACATGCCCTCCTCATCAGGAATATTAATTAAATTGGTCAATTTTTCACAATTCCATTGCAGAAAGAGTTTTATATTGAAATCGTCATCTGTTCTTTCTTTTATCGAGAAAAGCCTGTGATGGAATGCAAGTTATTATTCAAACATACTGACAATTGGTTAGGCTTG
The DNA here is from genome assembly GCA_032362435.1 of Melikaiella ostensackeni. Taxonomy (NCBI): domain Eukaryota; kingdom Metazoa; phylum Arthropoda; class Insecta; order Hymenoptera; family Cynipidae; genus Melikaiella; species Melikaiella ostensackeni. Next base: position 10,447 of record JAUMHM010047053.1, read on the forward strand.
ATGATTGCTTTTTAGAAACAAAAGACATTATAAATAGTTTAACTAGTTACAAAGAATTAATATGAATTTTTAAACGTATCTTCTGACTTCGTTCTTCATTCAGTTTTAATCCTTCATAACTAGTTAAACTATTTATAATGTGTTTTGTTTTTGAAAAGTCACCATCAAGCATAACCGATTCTCGATATGTTTAAATAATAACTATCATTCCATCGTAGACTTTACTAGAAAAGAGAAATAACAAATGACGATTTAAATATAAAACTCTTTATACAATGGACTTGTAAAAAAATTACTAATTTGAAAAACGTTCATAATGAGGAGAGCATGTTGACTTTCGAAACGTCTCATTAGAAATTTCTAATAAATGATCTCATTAACATCATTGAGGTCTTTCTTGGCCTCAGGAATGTCATTCCACATCTGAGGAATTCCTTATTATTTACGAAATACATTTGTTATTATAAAGTGTCTGAAGACATATCCGATGTTATGATTTATTTGGTATAATATGACAAGCATAATCTGATTCTCAGCTCGTGAACGTTCCAAGAAGTGTTTTCATTGCATACATCTCATGACTTTATTTTAGAGTCTTCTGGAAAACCTTATGTTAGTTTCTTATTGCTAGATGATAGATGCTTCTGGTTATCTGTAATTCAGAAATGTTATTCTTCGATAACTTCAGAATGAGATGAGCCGAAAATCGAATAGCCCCCTATATCTATTAAAACCTAATCCTTCGAACAGCCATACCCCTTCAATATTTGGGTTGCGTATGACATTACGATGAAAATCATTGGGATGAATTGTTTGCAATAACTATTTTATTGCTATATTGTTTCCGATTTGAGGTGCTATTTGATATTTTCTGATAACATTCACATTCAATGGAATTGTTAATACATGTTTATCAGATATAAACTATTAAAAGAAATCATCCAGTAACATCGTGCGATGTTCCCAAGTACTTTCTTCAACAACAACAATTTGTTGGCTATATAAGAATATCTGCACAAGATTTTCTCCAGTTGACTGCTAACTTTCGAGCCGAGAAACTTTATGGATGCTGAGTACAGACAGGCAATGAGAATTCCAAACTTGCATGGACATTCTGTTGCTCAAGATTAAAGAAGTTCAGCAATTAATTCGAAGGGTATCTAGACTTCGAGTTTTGACAAAAAATTTTAGTAATCTAGATATCGGTGAGGAAAATGGATTTCGCAAGACTCAATGAAGTTAGACAAGCTGTAAAGAATTTTCTACCAGAGAGGAAATTTGAGGAATTGAAGAAGGGTACAACATATTTGGCTACTGATATAAATCGAGTGTACATGGAGTACGGAGCAAGAATTACAGTTGATATTGAAAATAAATTCTGTGTTTTTACCTCTGGGAATGGTGAAAGTCTCCAATCAAGCTCAAGATTTATTGGACGAACTGAAGAATTTGTGTTATAAAATATGTCTGGGCCTGGAATATTTTGGAGGAGAATACAATCTTTTCGAGTTTCTGAAACTCTGAAAAATTTGTCACACATGCTAAAAAATCAAGTGATTCTCGCAATCTCATAAAATTTGAATTCATCGTTTACTAATGAAGTAACCATTGGAGCAGAATTTGATGGAATTGTAAAAACTGTAGTATTGAAGCTGACATCGAGTCATCCAAGATTCAGCACCTTCTTGAATCTTCATAATTGGAAAATCTTTAAAAGTTCTTTTGATTTCATTAACGAATTTTTTATTGGAGAGGGAAGAACGAAAATAATAATCATGTTTGGAAGTTTTGATATGCGCTCTGATTTTTTCTGCTGAAATAAGACGGTTATATTAATAGAAATGGATACAAGGATTCACATTATCCGTTCAAAATAAAACAGACTACTTTAAAAGTGTTAAATGACCTCATTCCATGCATCGATCAACGTTTTCAAGATTTATCAAGTATACCAATTTAACGTTTATATGATTTTATAGTTATTACTATTGCGGAAATTTTTTGGTGTAAGAATGGAATTTTCACTGCAAAAGAAATTGCGTTGCTTGTGAAAGAAATTAAATAAATTTAATTAAAACAACAGAAAAAAATATGGATTGAAAGAACTTTTAGATTTGAAACCTTTGTTCGCAGACATGATCACATTAATTCTGAAACATTTATCCGAAGATGTGAGTGAAAAGTGTCTCAAATAAGAAATATAGAAAGTTGCTTCATATAATATAATATTTTAGTAGTCCGATTCGGAGTGAAACCTTTTTCAAAAATATGTTTGAATTCACTTGTATGAACTATACCTCCAACTTCAAATTTTATAATTACCCTGCAAGCTGAATTGAAGCCACGTTTTTCATTTTAATGTTCGATTAGAACGCTCACACATTAATGCTTTTAAATAACTAAAAGTTACGTACAAATTTATATTATATCGCTTCATAAGACTTTCGAAATTTGAGTTGTAAAATTCCTTGCCTACAGTACAGATTTAATTGCAGCAGTTACATCTTCACCTTTTTTGGTTTTCGCAGGTACAGCCTATGCCATTTTTGAAAAAATGTCTATCAGGGTTAATATAAATTTAAACTCCTTATTTCCTCCTTCATAAGGTTGCATTTCCACAAGATCCGCTTGCCACGTTTCATGGATGCCGCGGATATCAACATGCCTACGTGGATAACTTCTTCTCGCTGGTTTATGCAGCTCCTTCACCAACTGCTGCTTCTCTAAGTTCATTTTCAAGTGCGCGCACTTTAACATCCAGCTGTTGAATGATCTCAGAATTTCAAGTAAAAAATTCTTGAATTGTTTCAGAATTAACTTCAAATTTTTTCGAACTCCTATTTGTTAAATCATCCAAAGTATCGATCATCATATTATTATTAGTTTCTTTTGTTCGCAAGGAAGCTATCACTTCATAGACATTCTCCATTTCTTGCTGTATCATATGTTTGTACCAGGCTTCTTGTTTTCAATATCATGATGTCCGTCAGCGGTGACTTTGTATCCTATTCCAGAAAAACCACGACATACAGTATCTGACTTATTAAACTGACACCCGAATACATCGATACTCATTTTGTAAATGATTCAAATTTAACAAAACATTGATTGGTATTTAATACTAGCCTCACGCAGTTCTTCAATTATTGATATTATTTTATTAGTATGACTAGGGTTACCAGCTGCCTGAGACTTCAAAAGTAAGCGTAAACGGTCTACCAACTCGTTTGGCCCATCCCAAAAACATAATCATTTTTTTTACCCCATTCACTAATCATATGCATTGGAATTAACCTTTACCTAGCGAAGAATGTGTTTTCAATTTTTATTAGATTTTGAAGATGATGAGAAATTTATTGCTTTTGCTATAAATTTTTGAAATTTTAAACTTTTATTGTCACGAGCAGCTCCATCTACATTACAATATTTTAGATGTGCATTTGTTTATTTTATGCTTTTCATACAGTTTTCAAGACCATCTAAACTCACATAATTTTCTTCGGGTACTTTTTTGAATGAAAGTTTGAGCTAACCCTTAGATGCAGGATAACTAAAATCGCCCATTATAATATCATTTTTTTCAAAATTCATTGGTGAATCGCCAATCATTATTTATCCCTTAATCATCTAATATTTGAAGATAATGAATTGCAATATTATCCTGAGCATTCTGTGATGAATTTAACGTATTCACAGTATCATCAACATCTTCAGAAGCCGTTCTGAATGATGTTCCACCACAATCCTTATTTCGTGAAAAAAAAATTAAAATCATTTTTTTTTTTCAAAAATTGCATTTTCATTAAAATTTCCGCAACTTCCGCTTTGTTTGAAACATTACTCAGACTCATTTTTGGACTTAATTTTGTTGGGATTGATTTTCTTAGCATATTCAAATCCATTAAAAAACTTTTGAACCGGAGTTACAATCAGTTCAAAAGTATCTCCTAAAGTCTGTTCAACCGCTTTCTTGCCTAATTTGATTGTTCTATGTTTTTGACGAATCACTACATGCCATAACAATTTCACTATCTTTCTGCTTACGAAAATTTCCTACATGTCAAGACATGTTGTCAGATCAAAGGCTGAAATGATACTGTCAATAGATTGAAATTTTATCTCATTTTATTATTTCGTAAAATTTAACAGTCGAATTCTTTTCTATATCTGCCGTGACTAATTTCACAATCTTTATCAATTACTATAAATTTATGCTAATTTTGCCACCAAACTGCACTCTCCAAGCCTTTACGGACTCCCAAAAATCCACAAAAACCACATCAGACCGATCGTCAGCGCAATAAACTCATCAGCTTACCACCTAGCATGCTTTCCCACCAAAGAACTGAATCCTTTCAGAGGAAACTCTATCACACACGTTGAAGACTCTTTTGACTTTATCAAGAAGATACAACAGATTCACATTCAACCCCAAGACATCCTAGTGAGTTTCGACGTAGTATTTTTCTTTACGGAAGTACCAATCTCTGAAACAATCGATATTATCGAATCCTTTGCAAACTTTCCCTCCGATCTCATACCTTTGATAGAGCACTGTCTGAATAATACATACTTCAATAACCAATTTTACGAACAAACCTCAGGAGCAGCAATGGGATCTCCAATCTCAGCTGTAATAGCCAAAATCTTTATGGAACATCCAGAAACTAAAATCATCAACCGATCCAAGCTTACTACATGAGCTGAAAAGTCTTCGGCCTGACACAGAGATGACGCCACAAACAAAAAATCTGTATGCTTGTCATAGA
>JAUMHM010047073.1:0-15213 GCA_032362435.1 Melikaiella ostensackeni
AACGTATTTTTTGGACGGGTTGAAAAAGTTGGAGCATCGCTGGGCCAAGTGTATTGAGTTAAAAGGAGATTATGTGGCAAAATAAATTGCCACTTTTCTAAAATTTTCGTTTTTCTTTTGTAGGCTAAGTATTTATTGAGTGACCCTCGTATGTTCATGATTGTTATTGAATATCATTTGGACAAAAATGATTTTTTTTGTTTTCTATGACTTGGTGGCTCTGCTAGAGTCAACCAAATGAAATTGGTTATGGTTTTTGATCATTTCGTAGTAGATTGAGCGAGAGATCGCGAGTTATATTTAAAAAAACGTTGATTTTCGATCTGTGCGAAAATATTGCTTTTTAGTTTTTAGATTAAACACTATTTGTCGAATGGAAAAAATTTGAATGGAAAAAGATGCGTTTTGTTGCGTAGAAGAAGAGCATATTTTTTATTTTGAATTTTTATGCATTTCGACCTTGGATCGATTTTCGGAAAAGTATTGTCCAGTTCGAGCGTCGGATTCTCTGATTGCATCCGTGCATTAAACTAAGACGCATGTTTTCATCGATATTTCTTGAAGAATAGAGTTCTTTCTGAAAAAATGGTCTCTGTCGTAAATCTCTTCATTCTTATGAAATATAGAGAGTATTGTTAGAAAAAATAGAAATATAAGAAATAAACCATGCAGGCGAGATCGACATATCGACATTGGTATACATCTGCAAAAATTTCAAAAATTATATTTTCTCTTATTGAAAAGTACTTAAAGTCAGTAGATAGGCAAGGGCGTTTCTGGACCAAGATACCTACCTTACCGACTTCAAGGACATTCTTAGCTGTAGTGGTTCATATCCGTGCTAAGCTTCTAGAGTGTTCTTAATGACGTCAAAAAAATGACATTGTGCAATTGTGTGAGATATGAATTTTGTCAACATCTTTTAGGTTATTTATTATCTCAATTAGTACAGTTATGAGAAAAGCAAGGATGATTTATTGCTTCCTTTATTTATTTGATTGTGCACAAGGTATTAAGCTTCTAGAATGTTCTTAAAAACGTCACAAAAATGATGTTGCGAAATTGTGTGAGATATAAATTTCGTCAACGTCTTTAAAGTTATTCATCAGCTTAATTAGTACAGTTATGAGGAAAACAATGATAAGTTATTGCTTCCTTTATTTATTTAATTGCGAAAAAGGTATTAAGCTATTAAAATGTTCTTAATGATGTCACAAAAATGATATTGCGCAACCGTGTGAGATATGAAATTCGTCAACATCTTCAGGTTATTTATTATCTCAAATAATACAGTTATGAGAAAAACAAGGATCATTTATTGCTTCCTTTATTTATTTGATTCCGCAAAAGGTACTAAGCTTCTAAAATGTTGTAAATGACGTCACAAAAATGATATTGCGCAATTGTGTGAGATATGAATTTCGAAAACAGATTCAAGTTTATTACACATGAGCTTGTAGTGAGTGTCCGTGTGCTAGTGTAAGCGCACGTCTGTGAGACAAGAATGTCGTTAATAGATTCAAGGTTATTTAGCAAAATTTATGATTTTAATGATGCATCACATATTCACGTTGCAAAACGTTCCACACCAGACGTGTTGATTATATTGTAGAATCTTCTAGAAATTCATTATTTTAGTGACGCATCACATATTTACGTTGCAAAGCGTTGCAAATCAAACGAAATTTTTATTTAATCGCCTTTTCCAACTATTTATTTAATTGGAAATTTCATTTTTCACGATGAAAACACAAAATACGCGTCTTATTAAAAATAATTCAAGAACAAATTTGTAGATCTTTTTTGAATAAATAATTTTTATATGTTCATTTTTTTGTCTTCCATATTTTTACCGCAAAATAGGATTTTTGATATTTTAGTTTTTTTTTTGGGTGGTCAAAATCAGAACCGTTGGTCAAAAAAAGGCTAGTTAACAAACTCGACCTTTCTTTTTGCTCCCTTTTAATGTATGACAAAGCACAATCCAATTCGATTAGTCTTTCAAGAATTATCGAGTATACATACGACAATAACGACGACAGCGGACAGACAGACACCAATGTAAAACCTATTTTTTCGGATTCAGAGAGTCTCGAAACATAAAAATGTAATGAAATCCGCGAAAGTCAATCTTTACATAAAAGCAACACCTTCTCATTGAAATAAGAATGTAAAAAACGAACCATGCCTCCTGCCAGAAAATGTTGGAAGGAAAGTTTACGGGTCTTCGTAAAAGCAACAATTTTAATATCTCAACTTTCTTTCGTACCTCGCGTTATTTGGCTCAACATTTGAATTTTCGATTTTTTAAATAAAATTCAAAAAGTTGTTATGACCATCTTGTAGGGCTTTTAAAAAGCAACGTTTTTCTCTTCTTATTTTTCTTGAAAATATAAAATGATTGCGTATCTAACTCACACTTTAAAGTAAATAAGTAACAAGTGAAAAAATTTCTCAATTTTTCGAAGATGAATCTTAATCTAGCCGAATCCAAAAGAGTAATTTTTTCTTCATCAAAAAAGAGTTCCTGTATTCAGCAGGATTTTTTTCTTCATTTTGAATTTTATATTCTTACTCGGCTAATATGTATGTTCGAAATATATAATATATAATATATTTTAGTGTATAATAAGTAGAAAACCTTCAGATGTCCAAAATATCTTTGCAAGCTGAGCTAGACAAATATATTTTTTTCCATATACACACATGTCTGTATTGCAAAAATTTACTGTATTTACATTTCTCACTCTCTAGGTAAATCAAATTTTTCTCGCGAAATTTTATCAAAAGAAAGTCTTCTATATATCAGAAACGTCTTTTATGGTGCATTGTTTATGTATCAATTAATATTTGGGAACGCTGTTCTAGTCCTCTGAAATAATAAGAAATTGACAACTATGAAAATAAGTGTAAAAATTATGAAAATAATAATTTTCTCAGAAACAACTGAAAAAATGTCGGGATGAAATATTCAATATAAGTAATTTAATGCTTACACGTATTTGAGATTTAACTTCCGAACTTAGATCATCAAGAAACGTAAAATATAAAAATTGGAAGAGAGCTTTTCAGCTTGAATAAACATTTAAAGTCAAACAATTTCGAATTAAAAACTTTAAATAATTGAATAGATCCCAATGCAAATATTGAAAAACCTGTACATGAGGAATACTCAAGATTGTACATTTTCAAAGACGTGAAATCTATGATAATGAAGAAATTTTTATTCTGAGGCTCACCAGTTTAAATAATTTCAATACCATTTCCAAATTTAGAGCGTTCGAAATTGAATTTTTTACACTCTCATCAGAGAATGTATTAGATTTGTGTAAAATTTGACCCCCCCTCGTCTTTGTTGAATGTCCACGTTTTGAGACTCTCTGAACCCGGAAAACATGTTTTCACGAATGTGTCTGTCTGTGTGTGTGTGTGTAGATTTTTAGTTTTTGAGTACGATAATTTTCGAAAGAATTGACCGATTGCGTTGGCCTTTGGTATACTCTTTTAGTGTCCTAAAATGAAGGTCAAGTTCGTTAGTCAGCCATTTTGGACAAAAAATTGAAAAAGTTGAAGCATTTTTAAAATTTTTGACACTACTTTTTTTTCAATTTACAAATTCCATGTACGGATATCCATAGTACTCAGAGAGACAAATAATTTATCCTCATGACTTAGTTTGATGAAAAGAAAATTATGAGAGTTATAACATTTACGAAATTCAAAAAAAGAAACGAAAATGGAAATAATAGATTTAACGCTTCCACGATGATCCATTATGATGAAAAGAAGTGTTTCGGGTTTCAATCGTGTGCGAAAACTTGTAACTAACTGTAGTTTTGTACACGATTGAAACCCGAAACACCTCCTTTCATCGAAAATGAAAATTTTAAGAAAATTGAAATTTTGAGCTAAATAACGCAGAATACGTAAAAAAGTTACGATATCAGAATTGTTGCTTTGACAAATACCTGTGAACTTGCCTCTAAATATTTTCTGGCAAGAGGCATAGTTTCGATTCTAATTATAGAAAATAGTATTGGAATATTTTCATTTTTGAGCCGAACGACGCGAGGCGAGGAAAAAATTGTCAAAGAGGGGAGAAGGGATTTATGAAATTCAAATATGATAAACAAATAATTTTCAACTCGGTAAACTATCTCACAAATATAACCGACAATTTTTAGGCACGAGTGATATAGTGATACCGTCTAGTATATCTGCTGAAATATCTCGTAGAATAAGTTATATTCACATAATGGCACTTTTTAAGAAATTCTCTATATATCAATATCGTTTACTTCCTAGAAAAACATGAAGATTATAACTGGTGCTTCTTTCTGGATCTTCATTTTAGTGATGATTTTTAATTCTATTGGTAAATATACATTTTTGAAGCATGTCGATTGTAATATACAGGGTGTTCCTTTTATCTTGAGACATCGAAATATCTCAAGAAATACGCGTCCAACGAAACACATGTCGGTAATAAAAAAAATTTATTTTCGAGCGGGAAAAGCGAACCCGCAAGAATTCACCTCATGCCCCACCTCCTGGGGGCGGAATCGGGCGCAACTTCGAAATTTCAAATGAGAACCTTTATTTTTTATTGCAGATTTAGATTCTCTGTTAAAAATACGTGAGCTTTCATCGAAAATATTCATTCGATTCACGCCAATTGGCGATACATTTACGGGCTGAAGTCGGGCAGGCACAGGCGCAACCGAGGGTTGTTCACCGAAGATGGAATGTGGATGCGACTCCCGCATTCACAATCTACGACGTCAACTCGCAAATGCATCGACATCTGGCGCGAATTGGAAAAATTTTTACGAATAAAACTTATGTATTTTTCATTGGAGAATCTGAATCTGCAATAAAAAATATAGGTTCCCATTTTAAATTTCGAAGTTACCCCCCCTCCCAATCCCTGGGGAGGGGAATAGGGTAAATTTTTGCGGGGTCGCTTTTCCCCCTCGAAAATAAAGAGCAATCTTCAAGAATTGATGTATCATATAATACGAGTTACTGACGTTCAATGTTTGATGACAATTGCCACAGTACTGGCCCTGTTATAAATCCGGTCGTTGCTTGATCCTCAAATTATGAAAATATTAGTTTTTCCAAATTATGAAAAATTTGTTTTTTCATTATTCTTTAAATCTTCATTATATGAATAACAGGGGAATTTAATGGAACTTTTTTTTAATTTTCACGTGTCAAACCTTATACTTCTTCAGTTTGAATCGAGGAAACACGCCATTATTTCATCACTAAAAATAAAAATATTGTCATATTTATTAAAGCAATTTGAAGTCGCAAAATTAGCCTTTTTAAAATGATTTTAACGCTTTAAAGGTGACGTAATTTTTATTTTACAACAAGAAAATAATAATATGCTTTCTCGTTTCTAATTAAAGAGATTTCAAGCTCGACATGTACAATTTAAAGAAAGTGTGTGCAATTAACTAAATTCAAAGAATCATGTTTCTCACACATTCTCAAAAAATTGTAAGTTGCACCAAATTTTCCATTTATTTAGAACTTTCCATAATTTTTCCCCACTTAAAACTTTACTTACTACTACTACTAAAATTTTCACCTGGGTAACAGCTTTTATATGTTCAGCATGTTAGGTCGGATCCTTATCCTTAATTCGCCATTCAAGACACACACCCTGAGTCTAAATTAGTGGAACTGCACTTATTATTAGTAAAATTCTACTAATTCAATTAGAGAAAAGTAAGCTATGTCGCTTCACCTCCACTAACGTAACGTACAGGTACATGGAGAAAAAAAGTCTGCTAAGGGCCATCCATAATTTACGTAATACATTTTAGGGGGGGGGGGGGTTCTAGCTTAGTGTTACACAGTGGTGAATAACTACATGGGAAAGTTGGAAAAAACGACACGAAGGGGGAAATGTGGTCAATTTTAATTCACGATTTCTCGGATATTTACCTTTACTTCAACGATATTCTATATGAAGGTGGTGCGAAGACCCATTTTTAAGTTTGCAAAAAAATGTGTGCTGGAATCCGAAAAAATGAAGGAAATTGTTCGAAATGGGTTAATATCTTCTATTCGTTATTTCGATTTGAAAGTTTAAAAAAATTTCCTATTGGTTCAAAAAAACAGTTTCTGCTAGTGAACGGTAGAAAGTTAGAAATTAAAGAAAGTTTCTGTTCGATTTATGATTTTTTGAAAATTTGCAAAAAAACGTGTCTTTTTAATTGAGTTAAATGCACATTTTCTTGCAAAATGTTGAATACCAATGTCGAACCTGAAAATTCTTCAGCTTGAACCCAAGAAGCATGTTATTGTTTTTTTTTTTTTTGGTGGAAATAAAAATTCGATGTGTTCAAAGCGTGCAAAGATTCAAGCTGCTCATACAAGAAATTTTCCATCATTTTCGAACCAATAAGATATTTTTTTTCAATTTTCGAATTCAAAGAACGAACAGAAGATACCTACGAACTTCTTGTAAATAAAACAACGAAGAATCCAACGATCAAAATTTGTACAACAGAAGATATTAACGTATTGGATTGGCCTTTGGTATACTGTTTCAGTGTCCTTAAATGAGGCCATGTTTGTTACCCAGACATTTTGGACAAAAATTCAAAAGGTTAGAGTATTTAAACAATCTTTGAAATCCCTTTTTTTTCATTTACAAATTCTATGTACGGATACTTGTAGTACTTGGAAAGTCGAACAATTTATTCTCACGACTTTTTTCGATAAAACAAAAATTGTCAGAGTAACAGCATTCACAAAATTCGAAAAAAGAAACGAAAATGAAAATTTTGAGCCCAGCATTGCACGATATGAAAAATGAAATTTTTTTTACAAATCTGTTCTCAATACACTCAAAATTGACTATTAAAAATTTCAAATTAAAAAATTGTATCGAATGCTCACAATAAGTCTCCAAATATTGGAATTTTATGCACTTTTCGAGATGCATAAAATTCTTCTTTAACTTTGCTGATGTCTAAAAATTTGAAGAAATGAATCTATTCTGACGAGGAAACAAGTATATGAAAGATTGAATAAATTGACTAATAATATCTTGGCCAAAATCGAAGAAGTAAAAAACGTATACGTTTTACGTGTTAAATTCCATAAGACGTAAAACTTGTTTGACGAAGTACTAAAAATAATTTATTTCATAAATAAGAAAAAACGTATTTATTTGTTTTCTTGGGATAACGTGTAACATCAATTTTATTTGACTTTTTAAAAGCACAAATTCTACTCTTCTGACTTTTTTTCTTATCCTGCGTCGTTTGGCTCAAAATTAAAACTGAAATATTCCAATATCATTTTCCATACTCAAAATACGAACTTTGCCTCCTACCAAAAAATGTTCATGAGAAAGCTTGTGCATCTTCGTCAAAACAAAAATTTTGATATAATAGCTTTTTTTCGTATCTCGCGTTATTTGGCTCAAAATTTGAATTTTAGATTTTTTCTGAAATTCAAAAATTTGTTACAATAGTCTTGTAGGGCTTTTAGAAAGCAACGTTTTTATATAATTTTCAAATCTTCAAAAAAATCGTCTCAAAAATTTTGAAAATGCTCTAAATTCTTGAATTTCTATCCAAAATGGCTGCCTAACGAACTTGACCTTCAGTTTTCGATACTCAAAGAGTGTACCAAAGGCCAATCCAACAGATTCATTCTTTCAAAAGTTATCGTGCTCATACACAGACATACAGGCAGACACACATTCGTAAAAACCTGTTTTTCGGGTTCAGGGGGTCGCAACTCACGGACATTTGACAAAAACGTGGGAGGGGGGGGGGGGTCAAATTGTACACAAATCTATTACCTTCTCTGATGAGAATGTAAAAAGAAATAAACTATCCTACTTCACTGGGACCGGACTCAACATATGTATACATGTTTTCTAGAAGAATTAAAATTGAAAGATTTATTATAGCTTTTGTCTCCTTTTTTCGAGTTTTTCACTTCTCTGACAACTTTCTGCAAAAAAGTGTGTACTAAACAGTAGTAAAACTATATTTTAATATATAATAATTAATCAAAATAGTGAAATTAATACAAAGCCGTGATTTGGAACTCATTTTACTATTTTAATTAATTAACATATTATGAAAATATAGTCCTACTGTTGCGTTGTACACACCTTTATGGCAGAAAAATGTAGGGGAAGTACAGAGAAGAAAAAGGAGAAAAAAGCTAATAAATCTTCCATTTTTCTAAAAAATATGTGAACATATTTTCGGTCACAGCTAGGTAAAAAACGAAGCTTCCTTCAGGTTTACTGATCTTAATCAAAAGGTTATAATTTTTCGGAAAACGTGTAATTTCTTTATATTTGTAATACCATTTTCGTGAATTCTAAGGGATGTTAAAAATGAAGAAGAACGTCAGTTTACACATTTTTGTAAGTTTTAGTGGATTTATGTAGTCTTCCGAATTGAATTCTTCATTTTCGTTAGTCAGAATATTTTTGCAATAATAAAGACTACTAATTCTATACGATAAACTACTTGTAACATGCACGAACTCTTAGGTCCCGTGGATTTTGGAAACTCAATACATTTAATAGTTTAAGTTTACGATTTTGAGTTTACCAATAAAATCAGAAGACAATTTCACACATGATTTTTATATTGAAAATTTTAACAACAAGAAAGTTAAGTCGTTTACATTACATATGATAAGGGAAACATTGAATGATATTCATGAATTTTGAAAAGTGTTCACACGTTTGCTTACTGCTCTTTATGACAGATTTCCCGGATCTTTTCATGAATTCCCGGCATTTCCCCGTATTTTTTAAGGTGCGAAAATTCCCAGCAAATATCCGGTTTTCTCGCTCTGCCGGGACGCTAGGCACCCTACATACTACAAAACTTCTAAAAAAATTTCGGCAAATTTTTTGTAAATCACATTACGAGCTTCAAAAGTTGAAAGACCCATAAGTTCGCCAAAAAAATTTTTCATCAAATCAGTATAATACGCAGCCTGCAATTTTATGCGGAAAGGATTTTGTTACATGAACAATGAACATGCGCATTTCACAGCCTGCATGGTTTGGAATGAACACGCTTTAAATCGTTTATCGCCAGTAATAATTTAATAAATACGGGTGATTGAATTATCATTGAAACATGTATTTACTGAACAGCATAAAAACATATAAAGTACGTCAAATTTACGTATTGAATGTATCAAAAATATGAACGTCTTCAATTAAAGGCATAAAATTGTGAAATTTCAGAAATTGGAACCATAGAAGTGTTGTTTTGTCTTATTTTATTTTTATTTTTAATTTTCAATGTTGACCGACTTTTAGTTGAAAATTTTATAAAAAAACATAAATTAAAGTTTAAAAATATTGGATTGGAATATTTCAAGAATGAATAATAATTCCCAATGACATATTAAAAATTGAACGATTTGAAATTAAAAAGTTAAGAATTGTGTTTTTTGAAATCAAAATAGATCAAAATTGAACTATCTCAGATTGATACCTCAGAAGGTGACCCATATGGACCTGAATTTACAGGTAAATGTCAAGTTTTCAGTTTTGTGGAAATAGCTCACTTTGGTGATGTCACAGAGGAAAATCACTGAAGGAAAATTGAAGAGAGAATAAATTTTGCGTAATTTGAAAGAAAGAAAAAGTTCCTATCCCTAATAGGTCACAAATAATGACTTTCCAAAAATATCAGTTTTTTTCTTCATTTTTAGCCGAAAATGCAAAAATCGTATTTTTGGGCAATAGCTCGTTTCGAAGACGTCACACGACAAAGTTTTACGGAGATGAATTAAAGGGGACTTAATTCTGCGTAAGTTTGAAAAAAGGAAATGTTCCTACCCCGAATAGGTCACAAGTAATGATCTTGCAAAGTGTACCCTTAATCAATTCCGTGACCAAATCGCACCGGGGAACAAAACTACGGCCATTTTCTTAAGATATAAGTTTTTGAATCAAGTAATAGTGCCAAATTAATTATTTAATTATCAAATTTTTACTGCGATTTCTGTCAGGGGGCTTTTTGTAACTATCAAAATACCAATCCACTAGTAGAAATCCTTGTGATACCTTTTTAATGCATTATTAATAATAATCTCTCGTTTTTATACATTTTCTTGCTGCTGTTCAAAATCTGAGTACATAATTATGTTTCGACTGTGAATGGAAACATTCATAGGAAGCATGACAGAAGGAGGAAGGGGTGTATGGACCACGGGCATTTGGTTCCTTAACATCCTTCTCGTCAGTATTGCGTGTTGTATGCTAGAAGTGGCATTGTGATTTTAACATATTTTTCATTCAAAACGAAAATCTGAGTTATAAATGTTATTTTTTCTGTGAAAATCAGATTTTGTGCGCGATTATTGTGAAAATGGATGAACCTAGATCAAGTACGTGTAGTATTTGTGGAAAAAGTTTAAAAGGAAAGCCGACAATTGTAGTTAAATAGAAAAAAATTCAATCGTTAATAGATGCAAGTGTTACGATCAGAGACAATAAGTACCCTATGTGGACATCAAATGAATCTTTGGTTGTACATGTAACATGCCAAAGTTCCTATACGCATCCAAGAAGCATCGCAGCTCTCTTGGACACAAGAAGAACCAGCACCCGCTCGCGGGAATCAGCATTAGGAAGTAAATGCCTTTATTGCTTCGAGGATGCATCAGAATCATTTGAAGCAAAAGAAAAAAAAACACTATGTAAGCGTGACACTGTTTACTCTCTTACAGTTGAAGGGAAAAGAGCCGTGGTGAATGCTGCTAAGCAGAAGCCTGATGACGATTGCAAAGATTATTAAAGAGCAAAATGATCAAAGGTGTATGAAAATTCTGTTTATAATTTCCCTCAAAGTTTTTTCGGTACTGCAGGATCGGACATACCCTCATATTTGGATGTACTTTCAGATTCATTAGTTTGTAAAGACAAGCAAGGAGATGCTGAAAAATGGAAGCGAATAAAGATTGCGATTGCTTTTTATCGCAGTATATTTTCGATAATGCTGGCCACAATTTAAGGTCATTAGACGGACACAACACATTTCACGCTATGGGTGGGATTCCTCTTACCACTCCTTGTACTGCAGTTTCGTTATTCGCGCCGATTCCACAATGTAAAAACCTTTCAAATGCTCGTATTCTGCAGCTAGTTAGAGGTGGTTACATCCTACCAAAAATCTAATTCACAAGGTCTTGGAAGCATTGAAATAGCAAACGTATATGAAAAAAATTGTAATCCTCCTGCAGTGACTGTTTCAGCAACAGATTTTTTATGGATACATGCTGAATTCAATCATCCTGAAAATACCCCAGCGTAGAATGGATTTATGGAAGGTCTGACAGAATCGTCCATTTATGAGAAATCGCGTATTCTTTGCTTTCCATTCGTTATTCCCCCCCCCCCCCTTCACCCAGTAATTAAGATACAATTTTTACTGTTTTCACGACTGCAGTCGAGAAAAGCGAATCTCTTGGAAAAAAACATTGTATAATAACATTCGATCAGCCACTTTATCACAAAGCTCGTGAAATTATAGCTAGCAGCCCCGAAGACTCTGATTCAAGATCAATTATACTGCGACTAGGACCATTTCATACTTTACTGTCGTATTTGGAGGCAACAGGCTAAATTATGTCTGGAAGTGGTCTAAAGGAACTTCTGAATCAGGTTTATGCAGATTTATCTGTCGATAAAATGCTGGATGGACACGCATATTCTCGGGCAATCAGAGGCCATTCATTAGTTCATTTTGCCCTGGCAAAGATTATTTTGGCATCCATCGATTTCACTGAAGAAGAACGTCAGGAGACGGAAGATATTTTGCTCATGATTGGAGACGAAAATATTTATGATAGGATTTTCACATCTTCTTTCAAAAATTTCTCAGGAAATTTACAGATCTTGTGCAACAAATCGCAAACAATGAACCAACAGCTCGGCTTTGGATTCAATGCTTCAAAATGGTTACGCTAATGAAGCAATTTATAGAAGCTGACAGATGTGGCAATTTGTCGCTGCACCTAGACTGCATACAGAGAATGCTGCCTCATTTTCATGCCAGCGGACATTTTTTATATGCAAAGTCTGCTCAACTGTACCTGCAAGACATGCTAAACTCAAGGGAATCAGTGGATCTTTCAGATACTGAATATCACCAATTTACATCCCAGGGATTCTTTACTATTCGTCGTTCCGATAAATTTTGTTGCGGGAATTCATCAGATATGACTATCGAGCAGTATTTGATGAGACAGATGAAAAGCACTGGCGGACTCAGCCACGGAAGAGGAATAAATGAGAGTGTCCTGGCCAAATGAATTTTGGCGACGCCTATTGTCCTCGATATCTCTGAGGCCGTTTCAGACTTTTGCGGAATTTCTTTCGGCACAACTGAGCAGCTCGTCGATGCTAGATCATCTCGGATTTCCAGGGACAATGCTGACATCTTGAAATTCTCCGACTGGCTCCCTTCTCACAATCCCTTCGAATTGAGTGATAAAATCGTTTCTTTAAGTATTGTCATTACAGGAAATGATACAATCAACTGCCACAATGCACGAGAACGTGGCATTGCATCAATCGCCGCCAATGTTGGTCAAATTTTCAAGGATGTCAAATTTCAGAGGAAAAACAGAGCGATTATGCTGAGTGCGATGAGCTCTTCTATAAAAGTGGAGAATGACGTGGTAACCGTAATCCCACTTACTTTATTTCAGAGAATTTGCATTCTAAAGAAGAATGAAAGTGGCCTGAATGAATACTTCAGACATGAATTAGCTCCTTATCCACTTTCCTTGTTTGATGAATTAGGGATGCGAAAAACGCAGAATTTGAAGCTGTATGACTACTTGAAACCAATCGACGAAGACGTTGAATTTGGCAGATGCATCCATATTGTGGATGGTGAATTTCTTCTGCATCGTAAAACCTGGCAACAGAACAAGTGGTTTGCAGACATTCTTGCAGGGTATGGAGATTATGCGAATCGATACTATGCGCTGATATAATAATGATATAATAATGATACTATGGCTATCCTGAAATTTCGGAAGACAAAAACACTAAAAGTGCGGAACGTCTTCGAGGAGTAGGTAGGCAAGTGGCTCCTGAAGTAAACTTCCAAGAAGATATGTTATCAAAAATGTCCAGTGACAAATTTTTCTTAAACGAGAAGAACAAAAAAAAATTCATTACTACTCTGACAAGGAAGTTTATCAACATTGGGTTTTCAGTTGAACATGCTGAAGAAGATGCTGATACTTTGATTGTGAATACTGCTATCAATTCATGCAAGGATTATGACTTCGTGTTAGTAGTAGGAGAAGATATAGATCTTCTGTTATTCTAATTTCACTTGCACCCAACAACTGCAAAGTATACCTACAGAAACCGAGCCGAGAAAACGTTGAACAGAAACTATACTCAAGCGAAAGTTTCATGTTTCTACATGATTTACATAGAGCATGATTACATCGTGTTGCGAATCTCCTTTCTCGTTGATGATTCTTATCAAAGGTATTCCTTCCAATCCAGAAAAGATTAATTCCTTCCAATTCAAGTTTATGTCACTTTTCTACTCATCCAGAATGTTGATAGCTACTATACAGGGTCGTCGTAGCGATAGTATCACCATAAATACCACCAGTATTATTCCTGTCGGTCGTTGGACATCAATAAAGAGCTGTTTTCTTAACCGAATTGTTTTTACCAACAGGTCTTTTTCCTGCTGCTCCGCTGACTGGTTGTGAAGGATATTTCGGAAATTGTTCTCTATGCTTTTTAACAATTTCTTCAGATATACACGTGATTTCGGCCCCTGTGTCGACTAACGCCTTTTTTGTTATACCTCCCACTGTTCTGGCGCCGCGTCTCCTTCTGATTCGATTTCTAAAGACGCGGCTTCTCGCCGTTTGCCCGAAATGAGTGACGTTGCTGTTACTTCCTCCTCTTGTATCACTCTTTTTCCTCGGGATTGATGTTTACACTTCTTATTTGATATGTCGATGGTCGTGGGTCCTTTCATCGGCCGCAGTCATTTTGTTTTTGTTGCCCCCTATCCATGGTCCGTTTGATTGATTTGGTGTTTCATTGGTCCGGTTATGAACTGTATTGGCTTGCGGGATAGGCCCTGATATCACGCCATAGTTCGCTCCTCCTTGCTGCACATGCCCCCCACTCCATGGTGCTCTCCAGTTCTGCTGTTGTGGATTTTGGTTTATGTTTCTACGTCCGCAGTTTTCTTCTGCTTTCTTCGCTCGTCATTCTTCATTCTCTGACCTCAGTGTATCAATGTGACCGATCCTGTCGAAATTTTCTAATAATTCAATTAGTTGTTCGACTTGTGTTATCCCTCGATCAATAATTGCATACTTTATTCCTTCGCTAAAATATCTGGATAACTTTTGGATTGTCTCTTTTCCTGCTAGAGGTGGACATAGATCCTGGGCCTCCACATACAGGTTAATGGCTTACTCCGTTCGCGAAATGGTTTTCCAGCGATGAAGCTTCCAAACTCTAGCTTTCTTCGAATATCATGTTGAATCTGCTTTCCTCAATATCTACTCAGAAATTTTTTTCTAAATTAGTGGAAATCCTTCACCTCACATTCTACTATTGGCCAGAAATTTATGGATGTGCCTGATAATAATCTTCCCATCAGATAATGCGTCTCATACTCATATGGTTGTACCGCTTCCCAATATTGTCTTATCTGATTAATATATGTGATGGAATTCTTCTTACTCTTGAACTTTGGTAGAATCTGCTGGATGTTGGGCCAACTCATCATTTCTTCTCTCTCAAAGCTTCTGGGAGTATTTGTTTGTCTGTTTTGGTCATTTCCAGTATCTGGTTCCATCCTTCGCGGTTCTCATGTCTGTATGGCATTCTGTGTACGTTGTGATATTCTGTTTCCGTTTCTACGCAATTCATCCTCTCTTGTTGAAGAGCCTCTCTCTCTCCTTCTTTGTTTCTTCTATCATCTTCTAACTGTATTCTTTGTTTTATTCTCTCCAGCAATTCATGTAGCATTCCGGTAATCGCTTTCAATGTAATTTCTAGTGCGGCTTGCTTTTTTTGAAGTGTCCGATCTACTCCTTATCTATGTATTTCTAGCTCTGTCATGGTTTGATTCAGATCTCCAAGTTCTTCATACTGTCATTTTCAATGTTATCCATTGCTGCCGTTCTTGACCTTGTTTCTTT
>JAUMHM010047111.1:0-15211 GCA_032362435.1 Melikaiella ostensackeni
TACGAAGCATGGAAAACGCGCTGGAATCGTTGTGTAGCTGCCCAAGGGAACTACTTTGAAGGGGATGGAAGAGTTGTGCAATAATTTTCAAATATATGGTTTTTGTATAATCAGTCTCATTACTTAATTGTCACACCTCGTATGTATCAGACCTAAAACGCTGAATGTCTGTTAAAAAATTGCTTTCGAGTGTTGAAATAGCTACCGTAAAAATGAAAGAAGAACAACAGCCTCCTATTGATTAGCTCCCTCTGGAAGTCGTGGATAACGAAGAGCTGATTGAAGCTAAAGTCATGGATGCCAGGAATGATGAAGATCTAGATTTCAAAGATGTAGAACACACACAGAGGCATTCTCTACAAACGATAAAGATTACGAAGTATCTGCATGCACTTATAGGGCACCTGAAAAACAAGGTTTTGCTTATGCGTTTGGAAGCAGAACAATGCTACATTGCACCGCTGATAGCTCCGTTATTATAGGAGTTCAAGATTTGGTAAAGGTGGTGCGATGTAGCGGATTTTAAGTCCTTCAAGGTTACACATTTAGTTATGGTGTTTTCGAAAAAAGGGGACTGGCGTTTCACTAGCTCCCCCCGTAAAACTCGTAATGATTTTTTGGTCCGACAGAGCACATTTTTGGGTGCAACCGAATGGATTTCGGTAGATATCAAAAGTATGGGGTGTCTTCCGCGAAAAACCTACATTCATGAAAGTAAGTTTGTTTACCCCAATAAATGTGAAAACTTTTAGCGATACCCCTGCTTATTTTACATTGAATCGAGTGGGAAGTAATAATACTACCATTTTGGTATCTATAAATAAAATCAAAATGATAACAGATAGTTTCCCGGAAACAAAAATGGACGACATTTAGTTTCTCGAAAACAAAGAATGGACATTTCGCCCATCAAAAAATCTATCAAAGAAATTTAGGTGAAAATTTGTCTTTATCCCATATGAAAGCAGTTAAATACATACAAAACGACCCTGTCCACATAAAGTCCAAAAATATCACACCCTCCCCTTCGTTAAATATTTTCCCGAATGACAATACTTTTTCCCTATAAACTACCACCTACTCTACCTATTCAATTAACAGCAAAATTTCTCAAAGGATTTTCGACCGATCACAGATTAGGTATTAGCGAATTCTTACCTAATTTTTTTACACTTTTTCTCATTCGCTTTGTTCACGTCGACATTGAAAGTGGAAATTAAAAAATATATTGCTTAAAAAATGTTCCAAGAGGAAGCTGTGAAAGTTAAAAGCGGAAATCGCACAAAAGTATCTTTATGGTAGTGCAGTATAGTATTTAAAAATTAATCCAGACTTTATAAGTACACGTCAACATGGTGACATATTACTTCAGTTTTGTTATTAATGCATCTGCTATCATGTCTGCTTGATGGTTCGGTAATGATATTTCTAATAAATATTTAGTGAAATTATTCTGGATCTTGAGAATGTATTAATTACCTTTTTTAGTTTTCTGGAGAGGGTCTACAATATCCATTGCGATTTTTACGTATGCAGTCCCTGATATGACTAATGAATGTTTTGTTTTAACAGGCACGAGCTTTTCCAATTGTCACTGTTAACATACTTGAAAATATATTCTTGGATATTTATTTTAATTTTTTACCACAAAAAGTTTTGACGTGTGCGAGTATAGATCCCAGTAATGCACTTTTGACCACCGCTGGCTGACGATTCAGCCTCTTCGATTGGCTCTGTGCGATGCTCTTTCGTAGGGTACTTGGTGATGGTACATATAGGGTTTCACACAAATAATCAAGTAAACAAAAGGTGTTGTACGTGAATTTCTCCAATTTTAGCTAATTTACTGAGAAGCAAAAAGAAAACAAATTCAAGAGAAGCAGATAAGAAAAAAGGATAATAATAATAATAATATTGGATCATACTTTGACTTAATTATTATTGACTTGATGGGAAGTGCGATAGTTTCTTGATATGAGGAAAGTTTCGAAAATTCTGTAGTAAAGCCTAAGCTGTACTCTAGTGAGGGACATAAGCTCTGTTCTTACATACTAACTTATCAATCGGCAAATAGAAAATATTGATAGAAGCAGAAGGAATATTGCCAGGAAGATAAATAAATACTTTTTCCATGACACATCCTATATCTACCAAGAACTGGCAGCCACGTTCTTTTGCGAGATATAAAATTAAATAAAACAAAGGTCATACAAGGTAATGAAACATGAATTACATTCACGCATTCGGAAGTTCGGACAATCGTGGAAAAATAAGAAGAAGTGCGGAAAGAAAGATACTCTAGTGTAATAACTTTTTAAGAAATAAGTAATGTAAAGATGAAAAATTTATGTCAGAAAATAAAAAATAAATGAAAATGAAATATAAAAAAACTATTTATACGTAAAAAGTATTCCGATGTGCATTAATTTTTTTTTTTTTATTAAGATGATGGCAGGAACGGAAGTGAACGTGGGAGGAGCCGGCATGCTGAGAACCAGAAGAAAAGACATTACTATCAATTCAAACAGAAAATTAGATCGGAAATCTTCGAGAGGAATGATTTATGAGAACGAGGAACTGAGGCTGAGGACCATACATATCAATGCGGAGGTTGAGCAAGGTAAGATAAAGAAGAGACAATATAAAAACTTTTGCTTACACATTAGACATAATTTTTTCGCAAAACCGTGAGAGAATATCATATTGAAAAAATTTTATTTGGAATTTGTGATGAGAAAACTTAAAAATAACCTTCGCATTCTCTTTTCTTGTGACCCAGAAACTTTCGTGGCTAGTCGCGTGACTGGTCAAACACTCTCCTGTGTCGCGGAATCAACACCAAAATTATGCACGCTGTGCAATTCAGTGCCGCATTAAGTAGTTTTGAAAAGTTTAAAAATCAGAAATATGTAAAAAGAATATTTCTATATAGGAATAAAGTTGGAGTTTTCCGTCCACAAGAATTTGAACAAGATATGCTAACTATTAAAAACAACGATAACTAGCGTGATTGACCTTAAATTAGATTTTACAGCAAAAAGTGATCAACTTAAGGGTCGTTGCTCAAAATTTTTGAAATTTAGAATACGACTTTTTTAAAAATGAAACCTCATAAAACCGCATTAAGTATTTTTTAAATTATTTTACACCAAAAGTACAACGAAAATACCAATTTTAGAGATTAAGAATGCTATTAGGAGTGTAGATAAATTTTAGAACGAAAATTACGTTTAAATGCGTTTCCTGTTAATACAAGCGGATTCGAAATAAATTTCTTCTGCGATGAATTCACTAAACTAGTCTTAAAATGGCAGTTTTTAATTACTTAGAACACTAACGTATTTTTAGAAGATTATATAATAAATTACCTTCATTCAAAGCGTTTAGGTTAAAAAATTGAAAACTCGGAGTTCCATTGTTTTTTATTTGAAGTTAAGCACTTTGCCTTCATAGAATAAAAGGGCATTTTTGAAATCATATTTCAAGAGGGTGGTAATTGATATCTTTTAATGAATAGTCGTTTTTCTGATCGTTTTTGTTTTAAGCTTCAACCGGCTCTGATAGTCTGAACGAGATCAACGGATTTGAAAAATCCGGATGGATTCCGGTTATTGGTGTTTTGCACTGCCTGACGGACTGGATCATTCTGAGTATTGTCCGGTCATAGCTTTCTTTGGACGGTCTAACAAGTGAGATCAATCTGGATTGTATTCGTTTCTCTTCTCCTCTCTCTACAGAACTTTGCGAGACTTCGCGCGACGGCACGACGCTGTCGGGCGAGCGTGCTGTATATATGCGGCTGTAGAGTTCGTTTAAATTCAACGCATGCGCATTCTGATGCGCACTAAAGAAGAAGTAAGTTGTTTCCTTTTTTCACTCGCACACATTCGTGAATAAGAGTCAGAAAAGCAGAGAACTTACTTCAAACAACTGCAAACCACTACGCATGCTCGCCCAAATAGCGCTTGACTTACGGTTTCACGTATATAATTGCTTCAATTGAAAAAAGCTGTAAATTTTGATGATAAAACATTAATTTGTTAAGTTTGAATTAAAATTTCATAATAATGACGAAAAGAATTGTAAAATAATGGTTCGGGGAACAATTTTGGCTTAAGATCCACGTGAATATTATTAATAATCGAATATTAATCATGTCATAATAATAATCATGTAATAATACTTATTATTATAAGGATAATAATATTATAAAGAATAATATCCTGAAATAATATTATAAAAATAAGGATTATTATATAATTATTATTATCGAGAACAAAAATGCTTCTGAACAAAGGGAAAAAATATATTATTATTTATTATTATTATACCATTGAGTCAAATCCCTTTCGGGGTAAGCGTAACTCGCTCGGTCCTGGCCTCGTTTTACTACTGGGGACTAAGGAATTCGTATAGTAAATTTGGGTACGGGACGTTTGGAAGGAGAAGGAATAGGCTTTATCTCAATCTCACAACGTCGCTCCGACACGAGTCGCTTGATCAATCTCTCTAGCAATCAATCCAGATGAAGAGCTTCGTAAATCCATTATAATAACGGGAATAATTATAACAATCCACTAAGAAAATCTCTTCACGCGGGCCCATTACTATCAAAAATCTTCAGTTTCAGACATCATTTTTCTTCTTATGAACAATTGCACTCCATACATCCCTATCCGTACATACCTCTTTTGCTTCCGTTTCATCAGTGCATCGTTTCATGCGCGTTAGGGTGAGTTGATTGTCCGTTTTTTTCGAGGACTGTAATCTAATAGTGCGGAAAAGTTTGCATTACCATACCAGTGGTTCGTGTGCATAATTTCATTCCGATCGGACAATATCTAGTTTTCGATACCTGGGCTTGAAATTTCGGAAATTCGACTAAAATCGTATAAATACCAGTATTACGTCAAAACAACAAATTTGATGACTAGACGTTTCAAGCAAAACATGTTCATAATTTTATTACCTATCGAAATGATTTTGGGTGTTATGACGTTAGGACTAACCGTTATTAAGATATGGGCGCTAACGCGCCGCGCCGCAGCGAAAGGTAAAAATCTGTGCAGCTCTCAGCTAACCTGTATCGTTTACCCAGAACCCACCACGTGGAGATTGATGCACCAAGGGTGTCTCCCAGGCCCAACTCAACCCACTAAATGCTAGGCTTGTTTCAGTCCGAGTCGGAGTCAAATAAAGTGGTAAAACCTTGTTTTGTACTGAATTTTGGTAATTGTTGTCTAGATTTTAATGCGAATCTAATATGAGGATTCAGTGACTCAGAGCCACATACTAATTTAGATGCTTCCGTCACCAACTTAACGGTTCTCTCCACAGCCACGGTATGAGAGGGAAATGCGGAGAATTCACATTCCCTGACTGTGTCTTGGGATAAGGTTGTTATCAGTTGTTCGTTCAAAACTCTGCGAAAAATGGGCGGCACAATTAAGGTAAAGGGCTGCCAGTCAATCATATCATAGTAATTTATTGCTTTGAAATTGATCTGGGGCACAAAATTGTGCCTAACAGTTTTATTGGCAGGTCCAGTCTCCGCCTCCCTGGCTGCCAAAAGACGGTCGAGTGCCAATTCTCTCACTTCTGACCGTTTGTTTGTCATCATACTCAATATGATGTTTTCAGGGAAAGCAAAGTAAGCATTTTGCTGAATAGATGCATCGACTATTTTGCGCGGATTGGCAGATAAGTATCTTGTCCTTTAAAGTGCGTTAAAAAGATGCCTAGATCCATCCTTGAGTGAACTATGAAACCTTATTGTGAAGCACAAAGGTGAGTAAACTGTATGTATATATTTGACAATAGATTTTAACTTTTCTGTCGGTTTAGCTTTCGGAATGTATAACCTTGAAATTCTGTTTGCATAAGTCAGCTATCGAGTTTTGTGGAAGGTGCCTGGATCCACCTTGAATACGTCATCTAGGCAGTGACCTGAAATAATAGCCTCAGATATCTTGTAAAGGTGAGCCTGGTCAACACGTTGCGTTCTTTGCAGTTCATTCTCAACACTTTTTTTCGCACACCTAATCTTACATCTGTCGCTGACAATGCGGGCCTGGTCCTACGTTAACAATTCTGCTTTTTTTTTCATCCAAAAAAGCAGACGAAACAATAAGGGCTGCTGCCGTGTAACTGACCCTGAACCTCTGAGCAGCTAAGGCAGTCTGTTCTAATTTCAATGTATTTTGTTTGGTTTCAGTTGTTGCACGTGCAAGTCGTCTGTGAGGACGAAATACTGCTACTTGAGTTTCACCATCAGAAATGTCAGAAGTATTGTCGTCTGTGCCTGGCGCAGCTAACTTGGAACAGGATGGAGCTGCTCCTGTGGTTGTAAATTATGATTTTCTGTCCATTATTTGTGCTCTGCGTTCAGCCCTCTTTAAAATTTTGTTTCTTTCAGGAAGGTCTCGTTTTCCATTGCGACCAATTCTATAACTTTTCTGATCCAGGAGAAATGGTTCTTCGATCAGAGGAACCTTCTTCTTGTATAGGAAACTGTCGGAATAGACGCTTTGTTATCAATGTTATCGAATTTGTTTGCAACTATTTGTGCAATCTCAGTGAAATTGGGTTCAATATTCTTCTCCCGTTCTAGCCCTAAACGACGTCTTTCGTGGAGACAGCCCAAAAGCACATCCTTGTAGCATGGGGGTTGGATCTCACAGAAATCTCCAGAAATATGTTTCCAAAAGCGGAACATTTCTGTCTAAAAGTGACATTAGACAAAGTAATGTAGTGTCAGTATGCCGTGCGACTCTGCCGTCTAGGCGCGCTGTAGAGGGAGAGGGGCGTGTTAGGGCAGTAGAGGGGGTAGAGAAGCTATCGGGGAAGGAAAATGTGTCCGTCTTCAAGATCTCGCTGCACTAACGGCTGTCCAGGCCATTGTCATAGGTAATAAAATTATGAACATGTTTTTTTTTAAACTTTTAGACATCAAATTTGTGGTTTTGACGTTATACTGGTATTCATACGATTATAGTCTAATTTTCGAAATTTCAAGCCCAGGTATCGGACACAAGATATTGTCCGATCGGAGTAAAATTTTGCACACGAACTACTGGTATGGTAAGGCCTATTTTCCGCACTATTAGAATTCGGCCCTCGAAAAAAACGGACAATCGTCCCACCTTGATGCAAGTTCTTGTATTTCTACGACTTCGAATATCCTTTCTCTTCAGGGTCTCATTCACACATTCCAACCATTTTTTCTTCAGTCTACCTGTGGGTACGCTACCACTCACTTTACCTACACACTCATACTTGATTCGTTAAACGTTCTTCACTCATTCTCTCAACATGACCAAACCATCTCTGCAAATTTCTTCCACTCTCGTCAAACAATGTTTCTTCTACACCACATTCTTTGAGAACCCACTCATTACTCACTTTGTCCATTAACGTTTTACCGCACATGTTCCGCACTTCAGATGCACTCTTGAAGATGCTCTCCCGTAGTATTATCCATGCACTCTCTACATTTTCATTGTTCTATTCATTCTTCCAATCTTCTTCATGATGTTCTAAATATTTATTCGCCTTTCCGCGATATACCAATTGTACTTCTAGTTTCTGCAAATTCTAACTCGCGTCTGCTCCGGCTTATTATTAATTGCTTCTCTCCTCTACCCTTGCCCTAGACTCATTTTTGAAAGTAACAGTTAGTGATTCGTTCGGCACTCAGAGCCTCTCATAACCGTTATATCCCTCACAAGCCCTCTCAGTCTTTCATCCGCTACAACAAAGTCAATAATACTGTGACTTTTGCCTCTGCAACAAGTATACATGTGTATCTTTTTATGTCTGAATCAAATGTTCGTAATAAACAAGCCTTTTTCTAAGCATAAGCTAATCATTTTATCCCCGTTTCCGTTCATTTTTGGGTCTCCGAAATGGCCCAGTACCCTGTCGATACTTTTGCGTTGCACACTTACCCAGCCATTCATATCTCCAAGTAGAATTATTCTTTCGCCAGGATCGCAAGTCTCTTGTATATCATTTAACGAGTCCCAGAAGGTATCTTTTACATCTCTCTTGTCACCATGAACTGGAGCATAGCACGCTATGATGAATAGTCTTCTGATTCCCACCTTCATTTTTACCCATAGAAATCAAGGTGATACACATTCATACCTTCTGACATGTTGTGTTGCTCTCTCATTCATAATCAGACCGACTTCATGTGTACCATATGATTCATTATCTACTCCTGACCAAAGTTCGAATTTGTTCTCTATGTTTCTTACTTGACATCTCTTCTTCTTTGTTTCCGGTACACACAAAATATCTAGCTTCCGTGTGCGCATTGTATCCCGCAATTCCTTTTTCGCAAGATCATTTACACCTCTAGCATTCCAAACACGTGATCTCCATCATCGCATGAAACTTTTCCGAGAACATGCCTTTCGTCAGTAGAAGAGTCAATCCTATCCGAGCCTACATTATTATTTGTATTATTCATTGTTAAAAGTATACACCCAGCTACAACTTTATGCGAGAAATTCATTCCATAAGTATAAAATCATGTCCAAATTAAGCAGCTGAATCGTTGTAAGGTGGAGTATCCATTTGTAACGTCGGTCCCACCAAACTTCGGTCATGCAAAGGAAAGTATGGAAATCAAGCCAGACCAAAGAAGTTATGATCGGTTTGTGTTGTATACTGAGGAGAGCACCAGTCTCCTGCACTTGATCTCAAAGATGGTAAAGACCATTCAATGCAAATGTGACAAGAATACTCAACGGTGAATAAAGACTTAACAAGCTCATAAGCTGCCCTAAATTTTCCTTTTAAGGGTAAATTTTTTAAACTCCTATGAATCTCCAAGGCCTTCCACAATTTTGAAAACTTCTCATTAATTTTCTCAAAACTCTGTATGAAGTTCCAAAAGTTCCTATAACTTTCCATATATTCGCGCAAGATTCCGCACATTTCAGCAATTCTAGAAAGTCTTTAAATTTCCATACATTTTCGAAAGTGTCCGTAAATTACCATAAACTTCCGAAAGTTTCCATAAATGTCAGAAAATTTCCGGCAATTCATCAGCAATCATAAATTTCCATTACCTTTTTTCCAGAATACCAAAGCATTCGAAAACGAGTTTCAAAAATCAAAAATATGTATAACAGACAGATTTTTCAAATGCACTCTTCAAAAAATGATCTCTCCTCTGACACGGCGCCTTGTAATTGAAGGAAACCTCTTCTCTTCAAGAACTGGAGCCTTTGGGAAATATATGTTTGCCAGAGAATGAAATAGTACGAATAAAATACTCATCGTGAATTTTTTTATCATTTCGGTAGTCCTGGAATATTTCAATCACGCTACACTTGTTCCTTCGCTTTAAAACAAAACTTCAAGAATAATAATTACATCTTTGAACCAAAAAATTCCGTTGCTGAAAACGCCAACTACACGTGAAAAATGTAGGAAAAGCACTAGAAAGTATTTGAAAATAAGCCCGTAAAGGAAGTTGACGTGATTTTTTCTTTTAAATTCTTTTTTGAATCCCGATTCCAACCGCCCTCAACAACGAATGGAAATTGTTTGAATAATTGCAAAATGCGTTAAACAAAGAATATTATTCGCAGCATTCACTTACTGTGTTATTAATCTCTAAAAATACTACCTTATCATGATTTACAAGTTAAATTGAAAAATAATAATAATTGTTATAATGTTTATTATCTAGAACAAAAAATGCTTTTGACATATTGGGCTGTAACCATTATTTTTAAATTTATTCCCGATCACAGAGAACTCATGGTGCTTGGCAGTGCGGCAGAAAGAGTTATACTTTGCTAAGTTGATGAGATCTTTTATTAATGTTTGAGGCTCACTTGGGTCGGGGGTCCTGAACAATGACTTAGCTGACACTTAATCCATTTCTAAAGTAAATCATCTTGGTATCAATAAAGGGTATTAATAAGTAGGTGGAGCACTGTTGGAAGTTTAAGGCTCACCTGAGCCCTCACTAATGACTTCATACTGCGCATGCTCATTCGAATAGCGTATGACTTCCGGTCTTTTGTGCCCAGCAAGGAGAAGGCACCCCCCATGATCACGACAGATGATGAAGAGATTATTAGTGGCATGAAAAATTTGTTGGAACTACTGTGGAAGATAACGATGGAGGTGTGCACCAAAAAGTCAACGACTTTAAGCAAGTGCATACCACTAGCTTTGATTGCCCTCAATGTAAGTATACTCTGTCTTTTGGTGTAGGACCTGACGTACCCAAGTTTCATTCAGAATTCTCATTAACTCATTTTAATTTTTTTCCAGACAATCGATGATTATTCAGTGAGTCATCCCGGAGCTTTTAATTTGAAAACGCGATTGCTTACGCAACTGAATACAAGGTTGAGCAACCTCGAGAAGGTGGAAATGGCTGCTATCGCGACGATCTCTGACCCCAGGTTAAAAAAATTGCACTTTCAAAGTGCTTTTCATGTTTCCAGTGCAGTTTCGACGATCGTTAAGTTCAATTATTATTATTTTTAAAATTTACTTTCCGGCCAGTAGCTCCACCACCACCTGTCGTTGGCCGAAAGAAGATATATCTGTACCATAATACCAAGATGGCTCAGCACCTTTCTGATGTAGATCATAACGCAGCAGGAGGTGTCGCAGTGGAGATTCGCTGATATTTAAATCGTTCGTTCTTATGTTCCACAAGAAACGAACCCCTATGAGGAATGGGTGAATTTGAAGCCTGAATATTCCCACCTCTATGAAGTGGCGATGGAATATTTGCCGATTCCTAGTTACACGTACAGCACTGGGATATTCTTGGATATTCAATCAATATCCAAAGATGTCATTTGGATATATATCAGAATCCGCAGAATATCCGCACAAGGCGGAAATTTTTATATTCCTGGGATACCCTACAGATATCCTGGGATGCTCCTTGGACGATTCTAGGATATTCAAATGTTTGAAAGAGATATTGTAATTTTCTTGGGAGTTATGAGGTTTATAAGGTAAATTAATAAGAATAAATTTCTCGAGAATGGCTACACCGATTCTGATGGAAAAAAATATGTTATCGGAGTCGTTGGGACAATGTTAGAAGAAGGTTATAAATTCATCATGTTGACCAGAAGTGCTGCAAAAAATTTTAATTGTTATGGAATTTTTTTTAAAGCATGTCTTTGAGGCACGCCCACAATTTCCTCTATAAATTAACTTAAGGAAGTCTAGTAAAAATATTTGCGAAATATTTGACGCTGACTAATAAGTCGAACAAAATTGTATTAAAAATCGAAGAATTTTTTAATGACGACGCATGTGGTCAGCCTAAAAGAGAATTGTAGTTTTAAAAGTTCACAGCTTAGATTTTACAGTACGATTTATGACCTCTTATTATGGGGGGCTTGTTTATCGTGAGTCCCCTTGCCTCTCACGAATCAGATTACTCTACATTGATGAGACCAATCTTAATCTTCGTCGCTGTCGTCGTCAATTACAGGAATCATATCATTTTTAGTGAATATTTCGCAGAGAATTTCAGCTGGCTTTAGAATTTTGGAAATGTACCTTGCATGGGCAGATAGTATGTTATTGCAGCAATGTGTGAACAGCATCCAACAGTTCTATTTCTGTTAGCGCAATCACACACATATTCCAATAAGCCAGACATGCCAACACTATTGGGCTTATATTTAATGGAACATTTATATAGTGTTTGAGGAATAAGCCGTGATTAAACTTGCACTCTTAACACATTCGTTTGATCTTTCAGGTATTGCATTTTTATCTGTCCATCTTTGTCAATCATTTCGGCCAAGTATGATACCGCCTTGGAGAATTGATATGATTCAGTAAAAAATATTTTTAATTCTTTCTCGGTCAGTTCTGGAAGATCCACAATATCATTGCACGTTATGTTTTGAAAAATAACTTTCTTACGGAGCCAGCCTTTTCCTCCTACTTCAGTAGCCAAAGTATTTTCAAGATTTTTCCTGGCTCTCACTCTATCTATCAAGAACAGCGTAATCGTTCTCTTTCAACAATTCGCACAAACCACCTGGATTTTAGAGAAGAGTTTTCATGATCTTTGCATCATTGAAATTCGCAGGATATGGCCCTAGCATATCAACCACGGATCCATCAGTTGTGCAAATTGTGAAAGGCTCGCAAAGTTGTACTTTCTTCTGACCTGAGAAACTTTTTCTCTGAAACTCATTATTCGTACTTTTCTGATGACGTGCATAAGTTCCATCACAGATCAAAAACAGATTTGTACGATTATTCAAAAAACTTCCGGCTATTTCTGTGGTGTGAGTTTCAATTAAGTCCTCACTATTCCAATAAGTTCTACCAAAACGAGATAGCAAGACATTTTCTTCAAATGATTTTACTATTGCTGATGTGTATTCTGAAACAAGCTGTTCATATTCGATTTGCAGAATGGAAGCCAGAAGTCTATTTGAATTACCTGTCCGGAGTCTAAAGAGAAATACAAAAAGTGCTTGAGTAATGGTACAAGTCTGTCTGTCCCGCATTGAAGTCATCATATCCCTCAACTGTATTATATTCTCTCATGTAAAACCTGTGAAAACAAGAAGCTGCTTTTCAGAAAGGCTAAAATCTGCTATTTTTCCATACAGTGTAGAATCGCATTTCACGGCAAGATTCTCCATCATTGTACTCAATTCTGAAGTGCTTACACAAGACACATGGGAGTACACCTGTAAACCGCCCAGATCTTTGCCAAAAAATCGGTTTTTTATGAAGTGCGTTGGACAACATCGATTTCCTGCAGGCATGTGGATTCTCCTTTTGATATAGGATTGTGAACGAGCTTCTTCTGGAACGACAGTTAGATCTGTTATGGTGTAACAAAAGCAACAACATTTATGAGTCGAAATATTTCTCGAGATTTGAACTGTAAGCTATTCGATGCTTGATTCGTCTGCTGCAGGTTTGAGCCGTAGCTTAAATGTTGAATCATCAGATTTCAACTTTGAATGACATTTATCATTTTCAGAATACGTGCTTCCTACATCGCCATCAATTTTTTGTTCCTTATATTGAAACACTCGAAATTTTGCACATAAAATATCCCGAACAATAATAGTTTTTTGAAGCCCACCAGATAAAGTTGATGCTTCAGCCTCAGTTTAAACCACTTTTTTCTTTCCCAATATTTTGCTCATAAACTTATTACACCCGGCACACTTAGGATTGTTTGATGATGAAGACATTTTTTCGAAGCTTCCTCCACGAAGTAGAAGAAAAAAACTATTTTGAACTGGAGACAATGTAAATGGGAAAATATTTATGAAGTACAAATAAACAAGCGAAAATGATCGATAATATGCTTTCAAGGAACAAAAGTAAGCACAAATCAGTAAAATCAACTTTAATTAAAAAATAAGGCTTGCGATCCTATAACCTTATACTACAAAATTGTAACAAGATCAAGAAACCCACGAATTGCTTTAAGAATTATATGAAACACACACAAAAATATAAAAACCACATAAAACATGAACTACAAAAAACCGTACGAAAATCGAGAAAAGCAGTAAATGTTCTGAGAATAATACCAAAACCTTTATTGATATCCTGGAAACGAAGTGAATAATCATAAAAATTTCGATTATCGAAAGAAGAGAACACTACACGCGATCAATTTTATCCATGGAAAAACAGAGCGGAGAATGGAGTGAACGTTGTCGCCAAAGCAGTTGAAGTGACAGAACAAATGAATGCTCACACGTACCCTGAAGGAACATATGAAAATAGAGAAACGCAGTAAATGTTCTGAGAACAATATCGAAACCTTAAGAGGGCTGGGCACATGGTCTTTTAGAAGGTTATTGATTTCCACTATTTTCTCCGAAAGTATAGCGAAAAATATGACTTATGGGGTATGCCTGAATTCGTAAAACTAGAAGCTAGGACTCTTATTTGTCAGATTTTAATAAACATTTATTATATTAAAAATATGCTTGGTCAAAGTTACCCTACTTTTGAAGACTAATTTCTCGGCTTGTAATGATTATTTCACAAATTTAAAAAATAAGAGTCATAGATTGATTCTTTATCTACAAATGTATGCATATAGTTAAAAAAATTTCTTAAATAAATGTGAAAAAACAGCTGAGAACGAAGTGTCTACATGGAGTAAATTCAAGGTAAGCAATTACCGATCCTGGCGGCCAAATATTGAGACCCTTGGGCACGCCCACACTGTTGTACTCACTGCAAGCCCTTTACCACACCCCGGCAAGCTCTTTGAGTTTATGGCTACTATCCTAAGAACACAATGCCAACGCTAACTGTAATTCACATCTGGCACCACTCTCAGGAAAACCCTCTCAGGTTCATTTCTGAATTTTCTCTTTAGATACCAAAGAAATCTATGAAATTTTAAAATTCTCAAAAATTTGTCAAAAATACTTCTCTGACAATCAGCATATTTGCATGTTTCTTGGAATTCTGATTCGAATGATATATACTTTTAGGAGTCACTTCCATCATAAAAGTTGAACATAATAATTAAAAAATGAAAAACAAGAGCCTAAGTTTCAGATTTTGGCAATCGAATGTCAATAGCAAGAATTTGGATTGAAATTTCTCAATCTATCATAAGAATACTTTTTATTATAGGGATGTTATTTTTTAATTTTTATTTCAGAAGGAAATATAGCAGGCCGAGAAATTACTCCATACAGACGCTTCGTTCGCGGCTGTTTCTGCATATTTATTGAGAAAAAAATTTTCAGTTATATTCATACATTTGTAGATAAAGAATCAATCTACGACTGTTATTTCTCAAATTTGTGAAATGATGATTACAAGCTGAGAAATTAGTTATATTTCTCAATATATTAGAAAACTTGTGTTTTTCACAGCGATGTTCGTCTAATCAAAGCATTTCATTGGGATAGTTTCGAAATATACTTGATGTGTAGTAAAAATTTGGATTGAAATTTCTCAATATAGTAGAAAAATAGTGGTTTTTAAAGCAATGTTACTTTTCAATTGTGAAATGATCGTGACAGACGAGAAATTAGTCTTCAAACGTGGGGTAACTTTGAGCAAGCATATTTTTAATATCAATATTAATTAAATTCTGAAAAATAACCGTCCTACCTTATTCTTTTACGAATCCAGACATACCACATAAGTAATGATTGTTAACAATACTTTCAGATAAAATAGCCGCGAGAAGTCGAAATAAAGT
>JAUMHM010047158.1:0-15206 GCA_032362435.1 Melikaiella ostensackeni
AAGTTTCTAGTTCCTATAACTAAAATTATTTGTATTATTTTAAATCAAACCTTAAGGACCCCGTCTTACCCCACCTTACCCTATGTAACGCAAGAACCGCGTGCTCAACCAGTTAATGGGGAAAATTTAAATTTGGGAAATTCAGAAAATGAGCATACAAACGCTAATGTATTTCTCAATGATATTGGATCATTTAATGCCGATTAAATTTCTTTGGAGAAAAAATTGATATTTTGAAGAAACTGTGGACACCAGGACCAAATTTTAAATTTCCTGCATCAGGAAATAGGAATCTGCGTTTTCAATTCATGTGGCTTTTTCGTTGGCAGTGGCTTGCATATTTCTGCTGAAAAAATGGAGCTTTCTGCAAATTTTGTGCATTGTTCGGCTCCAAAGGTAGTGGTACTGGCAGACAGCCTTTAGGTAAGTTTTAATATACTTAATAGTCGTTCAAAAATTAGCACAATATTATTACTCTTCAAGAATTTATTTAGCGGAAATGTTTCGCGATGTGCGATTAATGGGAATTGTCATGAGAATATTGTTCAAAAAGGATATCAAATGCCTTACCGAAAATAATGTATAGTTTAAACATACATTTTTTAATCAATTAATTTAATTTAATTAATTTATTTTATTTTATTTATTAATTTTATTTTCTTTATTTCATTAATTTTATGAAATAAATAAAATAAATAAATAAAATAAAATAAATAAAATTAATGAAATGAATGAAATTATATCTTTGAGCAAATATTTGCTGATCATGAAACAATAGAAAAATTCAAAAACAAGTTAAACCTTCATAATCCTTTGTACTTGTAACGTAAACTGTTAAATTAGGTATTAGGTTGATACCTAGATATTGTTTGCACGAATTATTTAAGGCAGGAAGAGTTTTAATCAAACTTTTACTTTTGAAGGTGAGGGAATGGTGAGGCTTTATTAAATGTAAACCGAAATAAGTCACCGAACCCTAAGGATATTTTAAATGTTCTTATGAAAAACCCGCGATGCCTAGAGATAAAAATCTAAAATCAAACACTGAACTAGCCGAATAGCGAATGCAGTTAATATTGCTGCATTATTTTTAGTATACTCAAAAACATTGTAATATAAAATACTGCTATACTATATTGAACTATAAATATTATTAGACTGAGTGCAATATTAGATGAGCATTTTAAACATTAATGTTTGAATAGGAATAATATAATAATAAATATGATATTTAGAAATTGTATGTCTCACTATATTAACCTAATTTTTCCCTGTAAGTATGCAGTATATACCATACTTTCTGTTCAGACATGCACCCCCACCCCTGTCAAATCCTGGCTACGCCACTGACAGAATGTTCTTTCTTGAGTGACAGAACAACTAGAGACTGCACTGACACAAAGCAACCTCACGCTTTTTTGCCTTCTAGCCTGAGCATGCCGCGTCAATTTAAATATTTTCTAATACTCATATACAATAAAAGTAGTAGAAAAATTGCACGTCTTTACGAACTATATGCATCGCATAATGTTATAGAGTAAAATGTTGCGATTTTTCTGAGGAAAGAAATTTTTATGAAGAAAGGAAAAAAAAGGATTGCCAATTTTCACGTCATCGGCGTCAACTTTCAATCTAATGACATGTTTAAATCTCTGCAAGAAGGGATGATTTTTTAAATAATTCCTCCCATGAAACCGCTTATGATCTCTCCCTTGGATTCTCGTTCAGATAAAATAGCTTGCTTGACATGCTTGTTAGATAAAACTAAAGCCAAGATTTCAATGACTAGCACGTACTGGAAGGTCTCAAATACTTCATCAGGTAAATGTGTCCCTGTCTTTCTGTCAAGTGTTTCATCTCGTGTTTGATCTCGTCTTTTACCGAGTGGCATTTCTGTGAACTCAATATATCCGCAGTACTCTTTAAGGAAGTCGACTTATCAATCCAAAGTGTGCAAACTTTCAAAAAGGCTATGAAATTCGAAAGTCTGTAATAAATCTTTTACATCATCATTGCTAATCATGTGTCGACGCTGAAAAAATCGTTTAAGTCGTTGTTTGAAAGAATACACTACATCAAATAATAATTCTTCGCATTCGTCCATAATTTCTGATAACAAACTTCCTGTAATTGCACTATTTGCTCGTAATCTACCAATCATTCGTACCACAGACACATGGAAATCAATTTCCGCTGGTCCGTATTCATCATCAAGATACGAAGCTTCATTTTCATCGTTCCCATTAGCAAATTAATTATTATTTTCATTTATAAGTAATTCGTTTCCGCGAACTTCGTCATTGTCATTGTTAACAGGATTGGAAATATCATCTTCGTCAAAATCCCCTGCGTGGAATGTTCGCACGTGTTTTCGCATTGAACTAAATAAGTCAAATTGCCTTAGACATCCTTCCTCGGCACATGGAAAACCGGAGTTACTGGATCCCCGATTAATTCTAAGTCCGTGTGCATATTTCAAGTGGTAAACAAATCCATCTAGACCATCATTT
This sequence comes from Melikaiella ostensackeni, assembly GCA_032362435.1. NCBI lineage: Eukaryota > Metazoa > Arthropoda > Insecta > Hymenoptera > Cynipidae > Melikaiella > Melikaiella ostensackeni. Next base: position 2,511 of record JAUMHM010047158.1, read on the forward strand.
ACACATTCTCCACATTCATGACACTTTAAACGTTCCATTTTTGTTTATTTCTAATTCAAGTTTCCTGATACGAAGACATGTTTTTCGGTACCATACTACTGACATTCATAATTTTATAAATTTTGCTATCCTTTATATGTGTGCATATATTGTTTGTCACTTTATACAAAATATAATTATGAAATTATTGAAATTTGAATGATTTTTTGTCAAAGAGTAGTTTTAAATAACCTTACAGTTACTTGCTTCATTAATTACATTGTGAATGGAAAAAAACTCTATTTACCTATATGAAGGCTTAAAAAGCAAATCTAATTATTATTTCAACATAACTAATATTTATCATTAGATCTTTTTTTCAAATTGAAGTCTTAAATAAGGGCCTACTTTCTCATCTCTCTCATTATTGAGCTGAGAGGTATTTGAATAAGATAGTACCGAACAATTATTCTTACCTTTCAAAATCTCAACGGTATCTGGTCCAACTACTTTCAGTAACTCTGTCGCCAATTATTTTGTACTTAGATCCTGGAAGTCTTTCATTTCTTCTGTGCACAGTGACTCAAGTTTTTGCGGTTCTGAAAAATTTAATTTTTCAATTTCAATGAAAAATTTTTCAATTCATTTTTAGGTATTATACAAATGGAACTATGCATTTGCGGTAAATATATTGAATTTCTGTAATCCGCGTTTCTTATTAGGGAGCGTTCACATATTACGTAACGTTAAAAAAGGGGAGGAAAGTGTTTATGTTTATCAGGCAGTGTTGCCAGATGAGTTTTGTGCTAGCGTCACCTAACAAACCTAAACTTTCCCTTAAATGTAAACAACCATTTTAAATTTCCCACTAAATGCATTAAACTGGACAAAATTCTTAATTAATACATGCAAAATATTATTTTCGTTCCACTAAAGGAACAAAAAGAAACCTATATATCTTGCGGGAAAAATACACTGATCTGGCAACACTGCTGAGAAGCAAACATGCAACAAGCATCATTGAAGCGTTTCTGCAACGTAGATGTTACATTTTTATAACTATTGTTTCTATTTCTACATTTGCCTTTTATTATTATTATTATTTAGCGCGCTCCGACTTTCTACAACACTGGGTTGTGAGCATGCGCTGTTCGTCCAGATGCGCCTATTTCACTTGCGCATAGAGTAATCCAGAAAAAAATCAGAGTATCGACAAATAATAATTGAAAACAATTAGTTACTTGGAATGACAAATCCAATTGGTAATGTTCGACTGCTGGCCATTTAACTATTTCATCAGTCAGACTCGATTGTCACTAAATTAAACAGATTTCCTGATATTATTTTTTTACATATCCGGGGTTGCCACAACCTAATTTACTTGAAAAATGTGAAAAAAAGTGATCTATTTGAAACAAAACGTGACAAAAACTGACTAATTTCTAACCCAAAAAGTGACTGAAAGGAATTAATATGCATTAATAGTGTGACTTAATATTCTTTTGAACTCAAAAGGATTCGATAAAATTAAGAAGACTTCAGAATTAATTCAAAACAATTCAAGTTAAATTGAAAAGGATTAAAATGAATCGAAAAATTCCAAAAATCTAAAAAAACTTCATAGATTTTCGTTAAGTTGGAGTAAATTTAGTAATCCAAATTTTGAAATTCCCTGACTTTTCCGTGACTTATATTAAATTTTCCCTGACCGTTATAAATGTTTCTCTCGCGTATAAAAACAACCTCACACCTAGAAGATCAATAATATTAATGCAAAAAATGTTTCTTTCCAAATTTATCCTAAACACTTTCAGTGACTGATTCCAGCACAATTAGAGCAAATTTAGAAGAATTCAAGGGAATTCCAAGGAATTCGAGGAAATTCTTACGAAATCAAGATTAAATAAAAAGAATTGAGGTTGAATTTAGAATAATTCAAGTGAAAGGAATAATTTTTTTTATTAAAAAAAAATCATTGAAATCAGAAAAATTGAAATGAATACAATTATGTAGTTACTTTAGAGTCATTTCGGGAAAATGAGACTAAGATAAAATTCATCAAAATTCAAGGTGAATTTTTTAGAAATTAAAATGAACTTAAAACAATTCAAAATTATTTAAAAATTTATTTGAATTCATTAAGTTTGACGTTAATTTAGAAGAATCAAGGAAATTTATAATAATTCAGAATAAATTCGAAACAATTCAAGTTACATTCAAAAGGATTCAAATCAGTTGAAAAAAATATCAAAAACTTTCATCCATTTCAGTAAAATTGGCTTGAATTTAGAAGAATTCTAGGAAATTCAAGAGACTGACGAAATTCACTCAAATCTGAGTGAATTGAACCAAATTTTAAAAATCAAAACATTTCTATTGAATTGAATGAAATGGGTGTGAACAGAATTCAGGGAAATTCAAAAGAATTTAAGAGTACTGAAAGACAAATTTTTTAATAAAATAAAAAACGAATGAATTTAATAAAATTCAAGTGAATTTAGCGGAACTTGAGAAAAATAAGAATTCAATAAAATTGATCAAAATTCAAAGTGAATTTTGTTTAAATTCGTTGAATTCATCAAGTTTAAAGTGAATTTGCAAAAACTGTAGGAAATTGAAAAGAATTTGAAAGAAATCAGGATAAATTAATAAGAATTCGGGGTGAATTCCAAATGAGTTGAAAAAATCCAAAATAGTCTATTGATTTCAGTAAAATTAGAGCGAATTTAGAAGAATTCCAGAGAACTCGAGGAAATTCATATGAATTCAAGATAAAAAAGATTTTCGGGTGAATTTAGAATAATTCAAGTGAATTGAACAAATTTTTAAGAATTAAAAAAAATCCATTGAATTCAGATAAATGAGAGTGAATAGAATTAGTGAATTTAGAGGAATTTCAGAAAAATGAGATGAATTCGATGAATGTTGAAGTGAACTGAAAACAATTAGAAACTATTTTTAAAAATGCATTAAATTTGGAGTGAATATACAAACATTCATGTGTATTCAAAAGACGTTAAAAGAGTTCAGGGTAAATTAATAATAATTTTGAGTGAATTCTAAATTAATTTAAAAAATACAAAATATTCTACAGATTTCAGTAAAATTGGAGCAAATTTAGAAGAATTCAAGAACGCAATTAGTAAATGTAGAGAAATTTTTAAAAAATGAGAAGAATTCGATGAAATTGATAAAAATTGAAGGTGAATTTTTAAACTATTAAGTGAGCCGAAAATAATTCAAAACTATTTTAAAAATTCATTAAATTCATTGAATTATATAAATTTGGAGTGAGTTTAGAAGAGTTCAAGGAGATGCAAAAGAGTTTGATGAAATGCCTAAGACATCAAGGCGAGTTTAAAAAACTTCAGGGTGGATTTAAAAAAATCCACTGAATTGAGTAGAATTATATGAATTTAGAAGAATTCAGAAGAATTCAGAGAGAATTAGAAAAACCCAAGATATTTCCAAATAATTCAAAAGAATGTAGGACAAATCAATAAGAATTCAAAATGAATTCCAAATGAATTGAAAAAAATTCAAAAATCCAAAATATTCCATTGATTTCAGTAAAATTGGAGTGAATTTAGAAGAATTCAAGGGAATTTAAGAGAATTCGATGAAAATTCATAGGAATTTAAGATGAATGAAAAATAATGCAAGTGAATGGAACACAATTTTTAGAATCCAAAAAAATGTCATTGAATTCCGATGCATGGGAGTGAATAGAATTAGTGAATAACAATCTGACGAAATTTAAAAGGAAACAAGCTGAATTCAAAAGTCCTCAAGGTGAATTAAGGAAAAATTGACAATCTAAAAAGAAATTGGATTTCAGTAAATTACAAGGGAATTCCAAAAAATTTAGGGTGAACTGAAATAATTCAATAAAATGCAGAAATAGGTATAGACCTGAATTCAATAGTAGTTAATCCATAGGTTAATTTATTGAAAGAAGAGTTACTAAAGTGATCTTTTCATTTAGAAAAGTGACTATAGTGACTTTATCCTAAAAAATTGATCAAAAAGTGATTTGAGAAAAAAATTTGACTAAAAGAACAGAATAAGTGAATAAGAATCTGATAAAATTCAAAATAATACAAGCTGAATTTAAAAGTCCTCAATGTGAAATAAGAAAAAATTGAAAATCTGAAATGAAATTGGATTACAAGGAAATTCTAAAAAATGTAGGGTGAACTCAAATAATTCACTACGATGCAGAAATAGGTATAGACGTGAATTCAATCGTAGTTGATCCATGGATTTATTTATTCGAAGAAAAGTGACTAAAGTGATATTTTCATTCAGAAAAGTGACTATAGTGACTTTGTCCTAAAAAAGTGACTAAAAAGTGATTTGAGAAAAAAAGTGACTAAAAGTGACTTAAGTGAATGTATGGCAGCCCTGTACATACCCATCTCTCTTACGAAAAGAATGATTACAAAATGCTTATTGTATAGAAAAGTCTTACTTTTGTTATGACTTAATTTTTTTCAAACCTTAATTAAATCTATTTTTGTCTTAAAACAAGACCATTTTTTCTAGAACAAAACTCTTTTTTGAGTGTAAATATTCGGTTGGATTATTATTTAAGGTTCGTATGATATTTTCGAAGTAAACTTTTAATTTTGTAGTCATTAAATTTTTTTTCTATAAAAATGATATTATGATAACCATTTATTGTCTGCATAAGAAACAAAAATATTGAAATTGTAATTTCTCCTATCAAAGAAAAAGAAAAGAAATATGTAACAGGTGTCTTTTCCATTGTAAAGAATTCGATATTATGCGCAAACTAGTTGGTAGAATATCTTGTTACAATGTAACCAACGATGTGGTTAAAGTGCGTCAATATGTGGGGAGTTTTTATTTTTTCAAAGTGCATTTGCAAGTTTAATAACTGCGTACATTGATGTTGCATCATCCGCTTCCTCAAACCGGTAAGAGAAAAGTGATCCACGATAGCACACCTGTTCTGAAGTATGTATAGTTGAGAAATTATGAGTCTGATATTCGCAATCGATTTTTAAATTCTCATCTCAATGAGAAGGTTAGTTTTATGTGAAAATTGACTTCGCGTATCTCATCGAATCTCGACGTTTTCGGACTCACTGATTGAGAAAAAATTGAATTTTTATTAATTTTAACGTAAACTAGTCAATATTTTCCAGTCAAATCAGTTGCATGTTATTAGGTTTTGAATTGCGAATGTGTGCGTGGTATTTCTCCATCCGGGGTTGCTTCTTCTATTTTTAAGAGGGCAAAACGACAATTTTTTGAAAATTTTCACTATAAAAACTAACAGTTTTATGGAATCTGTGTAAGGACTATATCGTCATAAAGCTAGGAGAAAACTGAAGTTTAAATGATCCAGCATTTTTCTGAAAACTCCCTTTAGGGGGTAAAATACCCCTATATCCCATTTATTCAACCATCTACTAGGACACAAATTTCAAATTGCTTTTTTAAGCTAATGGTGAGCATTGTAAGGAGTCTATACTTAATATTGTGAGAAAAATGTAAACTCTATTAAATAGGCCCTTTAAGTGGGGTAAACTGCCTCTGCCTTTTGCTCCACTTTGAAATTTTGTCGAATACTACACTAAATTCATTGAAGATAAATCGTTAAGTTGTTGTGCAACGAGAAATATGTGTTGTGTATTGTTCTTGCCTATCACCTGGAAGGTCAAAGGGGATGGGCCAACCCTTCAAAGTCACCTCTCAAAATTACATACTTTTGCTGAGATTATTCACAAACTATCTACATATTTTAATTATGGATTATACGTAGTATAGACATGATATTCCTCAAAAAAATGTTTGAAACATAATGCTCTTTTGCACCACGAGCATTTTATTAGCTACATTTGTACATCCTGATGTTTCGCAATGTGTTCCAGATTCTTTGAAACCACATTCAACCGGATTATCAAACTCGTCAGGCTTTTCATCAATATAACCACTTTTGTACCACGCTCGTTTAAAAAGGTTTATATATCGAGGCGAGGCTAACTGATTATGCGTTAAACAGTGTAACTTAAGTACATTACTTCTCAAAAGCAAGTTTGAATAACTGATTAATAAAATAACGCTGTCCGAAACATGACGGACGAAATTCTTTCAGATGCGGAATCCATACATATATGTCCAGGGGCCGTATTTCCCCAGTTGTTCCCTTTGGGAATTTAAACAGCACTATATTTTTGTTCTCAGATTTTGCTTTTCCTACAACTGTTGAACAATGTCCGCTCCAAGAATCCAGCAATGATATACTATTTTGTCCAAAATTAGCGAATAATACGAAATAGATGTAAGCTGTATACAATACATATTATACTAACCTGATGTCATTCACAAATTATGTATTATAATTATGGATTATACGTTGTACAGAAATATTTCTCAAAAAAATGATTCAAAAATAATGTTCTTTTGCACCATGAGCATTTTATTAGCTACATTTGTACATCCTGATATTTCGCAATGTGTTCCACATTCTTTGAAACCAAATTCAACTAGATTATCAAACTCGTCAGGCTTTTCATCAATATGACCACTTTTGTACCACGCTCGTTTGAAAAGGTTTATATATCGAGGTGAAGCTAACTGATCATGCGTTAAACATTGTAATCTAATTACATTGTTTTTCAAATGGAAGTTTAAATTATTGTTTAATAAAATTACGCCGTCCGAAAAATGTCGGACGAAATTCTTCCAGATGAAGAACCCATATACGTCCAGGGGCTATATTGTCCCAGTTGTTTCTTTTGGAATTTTGAACAGCATTAATTTTTGTTCTCAGACTTTGCTTTTTCAGCAGCGTTTGAACAATGTTCGCTTCAAAAATCCATCAATAATATACTATCTTGTCCAACATTAGAGAACAATACGTAATACATGTAAGCCGTACATAATACATATTATACTAACCTGATGTCATGCACAGATTATGTATGTTAATTATGGATTACACGAAGTGCAGGAATGATATTCCTCAAAAGAATGTTTCAAATATAATGTTCTTTTGCACCATGAGCATTTTATAATAGTTACACTTGTACATCCTGGTATTTCGCAATATGTTTCAGATTCTTTGGAACCAAATTCAACTAGATTATCAAACTCATCAGGCTTTTCATCAATATAAACAACTTTCATACCACGCTCGTTAAAAAATGTTTCTATATCGAGGCGAGGCTAACTGATTATGCGTTCAAGATTGTAACTTAATTACATTGTTTCTTAAATGCGTTTAAATTACTGTTTAATAAAATTACGCTGTCTGAAACATGTCGGACGAAATTCTTCCAGATGCAGAATCCATATGCGTCCAGGGTTGTATTTTCCCAGTTATTCCTTTTGGAAATTTAAACAGCATTATATTTTTGTCCTAAGGTTTTGCTTTTTCTACAGCTTTCGAACAAAGTCTGCTTCAAGAATCCATCAATAATAAACTATTTTGTCCAACATTAGGGAATAATACGAAATAGATGTAAGCTGTATAGAATACATATAATACTAACCTGATGTTATTCACAAATTATGTATTTTAATTATGAATTATACGTAGTACAAAAATGATATTTTTCAAAAATATGTTTCGAACATAATGTCCTTTTGCACCACGAGCATTTTTCAATAGCTACATTTGTACATCCTGGTATTTCGCAATGTGTTCTAGGTTTTTTGAAACCAAATTCTACTGGATTATCAAACTCGTCAGGCTTTTCATCAATATGACCACTTTTGTACCACGTGCGTCCCGAATGAATTTCTAATTTAAATCCACTTTGATCGGCATTGTATGTATTCTCAAGTCCAATTTCCATAATATGCGGTTTCAAGGCAGCTACGAAATTTTCTGCATCATTGTTTAAAGATTCTTTCAGCTCTATAGTTTTTCTGGTTATAAATTTGGTAACTTTTCTAGAAATGATTCGATGAAATTTATAAAATTTAAACAACCAGTAGTCTGAAGCTTCAAAACGAAGAACATCGAAGTTCAAAGCTCTCTTGGCTTCTAATGCCCACTTGCGTACATCAATATCATGAACAATCACATTCGAATTTATAGTAGTTTTCAAATTTTGTAGCACGAATTCGGAAAATTGTGCTAATTTTGCTTTATTTGTTCCACCTCTATTAATTTGACTCGGCCATCGTCGTAATTTTCGCACAGATTTCACTAATTTACGTCTTTTTTGAAAGTTTCAATACTGTAATTATTCTTTTTCTTGCCCGATCTCCAATACTCAACAGCCTTTCTTCATAATCGTAGCTCAGCTCTTCTTCATCTCCTGTACAAGTATCAGAATATTCCTCGTTCTTATCCCACACGCTGTCCTCGACAGTATTTATTTCATAATTTTCAAATGATTCCTGAAAATAAAAAGTTTCTTCTACTGCTTCAATTGCATTTACTTCTCCCATACTGTTCTTCAAAATCTTTCCAAAGTTTTCAGCAAGTTCAATTTCCACTTTATTGACAAGTGTTTCTGGTAGTGGCATCGCTTCAAACGTTGCGAGCAAAAGTTTAATCACATTAATTGGATTGATTTTTATGACCAGTGTGAAGAAATGTCTACTAAAAATGTACACTATTTTTCTTGTGGAAAATACAGATCTTTAAATGAACGTACAATTCTGGTTAAGCATTATTGCTTTACTTACTTATATCTCGCATAAATATGAATTTTTTATTGTTACTGATAAAAGCACTGTCGACCCGGAAATATGTTGTTTTTTTGTGTGATTAAAATAGTATACAGGTTTATAGATATTAGTAATTTCATAAAAACATTTTGTTCATACAGTATTGACAAGAAATCAAATATTGACATTGTTTCCAAAGTTAAAAATAGCCCTTTAGATATTGACATACTTCAAAGTCGCAGTTTTTATTTTAAAGAAATGTAAACATAATTATCCATCTTTCAGAATTGATAAGGTTACCTCTCGTTATCTATCAAATAAAAGATAATGTCATTGACAGTGGTTTGGTTTCAAATGCGTAACTGCTTACAGCTGAAAATTGGAAAATTTGTTTGAATGATGACTTTGAAGGGTTGGCCCAACCTTTTTGACCTTCCAGGAGATAGACGACAACAATAAACAACACATATTTTTTGCTGCACAACAACTTAATGATTTATTCCTAATAAATTTATTGCAGTATTCGACGAAATTTCAAAGTGGAGCTAAAGGAGGGGGCAGTTTACCCCTCTAAAAGAGCACATTTAATAGTGTTTTCATTTTTTCCACAATATTGAGTATAGACTCCTTAAATTCTCAAAATTAGCTTGAGAAAAAAATTTGAAATTTATTTTTGATAATGAAATTTTCCTAGTAAACCTAGTGTCCTAGTTTTTCAAAAAAATGCTGTAACACGGAAACTTCAGTTTTCTCCTAGCTTTATGACGAGATAGTCCTTACACAAATTTCATGAAACCGTTAGTTTTTATGATGAATTTTTTTTTAAAATTGCAGTTTTCGCCTTTTAAAAAATAGACCCCGGATGAAAAAAATACCACGCAAAAATTCGCAATTCAAAACATAATTACATGCAATCGATTTGACTGAAAAATATTGACTAGTTTACGTTAAAATTAATAAGTCATTTTTAGGCGTGAATTTTAAGGGTTGCTTTTACCCCTTAAATATGCATTTCGGACGATAAAAAAATATGTGTCACTTAGTTTTTGATGCCCTACAACATATACAAGTTTCATCATAATCGGAGGGGGACACCTCGATATGTTTCCTGTTGAGACAAATGTTTATTTGAATCAAGCAAAAAAATTTGTTTGACATCATATGATTGAAAGCAATATTTTTTTTGTTTGACTTAACGAAACATTTATTTTATTTTAATAAATGAAAAATACTGGGTTCAAAGTGCTCTACCGAACTAAAAAAAGTATTCTTAAGAATAACAAAGTATTTAAAAAGTAGCCTTTTTAGATCAGTCAAAAATTAGTTTTTCAAACAAAAAAAAAGTGTGAAAAATACTTTCAACTGAAAAAAGAACGTATATAAAAGTGAAATTTCTTTAATACTTTCTGTATATAAATATTTTTTCCTACGTTTCATAAATTCCCTACTGAGATTCCATTGGAAGACTATTAATTTGCCAAGACATTATTTGTCAATGTCGACCTATTTTAGAGAAAATCGACTTTTTTCAAACCCTTTTTTATGGATTGAAATGTATATTTATTAAATTTTCATGTAAAATTATGTAAATATAACATTTTTCTAACAATAAACGAGAATTTTTAACTAAAATGATGAATCTTCAAACGAAAAAATAAATTTTTAACAAAGGAGTTCAAATTTCAACCCAGTAGTTGAAATTAAAAGCAAGAAGAATTATTTTCTACCAAAAAAGACAAATTTTAGAAAAAATAAATGAATTTGCAATCAAACAGTTCAATTTTCAACTGAAAAAGATGAATTTTTAACACAAAAAGATGATGAGAAGAAATTTTTTCCAAAAGAGATGAAGTTTCAAAATGAAAAAACGAGAAAGATTTTCCAGTCAAGAAAGAAAAACAATTTTCACCAAACTGTTGAAGTTTCAAGCCAAGAAGACTTTTTTTGTACAAAGCAATTGAATTTTCAAGAAAAAAGTTAATTTTGATGATGTAAATTCAAAATTTCTTCAATTTGGAAGATTTTGAATTGAAAACTCTTGACTTTTGACAAAGTTTAAGGATTTTTATTTTCACAATTTCACAATTTCACAAATAACTAACAGGAATCCAATTTGGCGCAGACAAAACAAAGATCCAAATGGCGTAATTCGCAAGCATGAAGAAACAGGTGGAAATTCGAACGCAAGCAGGAGAAACAAACCTGCAAATCAAATGGATTCAAGGCTAACCAACCGTGAAAAAGAAGAGCAGAGAAGTCACTCCGAGGGAATCTTCGACATAAATTTAAAAACTAACTATAGCGAATGCGGAAACATAACTGTATACTACCAAAATATCAGAGGTATAAATACGAAACAAAAGCAGGTAAAATTTAGTGATCTTTTTTCCCATAGCATTATATGTATTACAGAAACTTGGTTAAAATCACCTATCAATTCAAACGAAATATTTGACAGTTCTGTGTACAACACATATAGAAAAGACAGAGTTAATAGTATAGGTGGTTGTGTATTAATTGCGGTAAAATCTGGTCTTATATCAAACGAAATACCCCTACAACCTTACAATAGTAACAATTTAAAGTCCATAGATTTTGTAGCGGTTAAGAATTTCACAAAACAAAAAACGATTCTAATCTTATCGATCTATATGCCGCCGAACACAAATATTGCAGATTTTGAGTTGTTTCTCCAGTCTCTAGAGGATGCCCTAATAATGGAATCCTTATCTATTATTTTGACAGACGATTTTAACGTTATGAACTATATATTGAGCTCGGTTGGAGAATCTCAAGACCATAAATCCAAGATGTTTTTCTCTCTTGCAGAAACCGTAGAATTAACTCAGCTTAACAATATAAAAAACATCCAAGGGGTTTGCTTAGACCTAATTTTTTCAAATTTAACCAACTCAATTGTAACCCACGCATCACCCATGGTCAAAAAAGACCCCTATCACCCAGCCCTTAGTCTTAATGTAAACTTGCGAAATGGAAAGCAGAATCAAACAAATTTTGTATATATGGAAAATACGTTACCTAGATATAACTACGAGAAATCTGAAGGACCGGCTCTGTTTGCGAAAATCCAAAAAATCGACTGGAAGGACTTATATGTCCTTAAAGATCCTAATCTTGCGATTAATGTCTTTTATGCCTCATTGTTCAAATTGATGGATAGTGTCATCCCACAATATAACCCTTCTGATCACTGAAATAAGTTTCCGAAATGGTACTCGCAAGAATTAAAAATTAAGATAAGAAAGAAAGAGAAATATAGTAAAAACCAGTACAAACCGAGCAAGATAATAATTATATTCAATTAAGGAAGGAGGTCAAGCATTTGATGACTAGAGATCATTCAGCTTACAAAACTAGCTTCGAGAACCAATTAATTGAAGATTCTTAAAAATTTTGGAACTATGTTGGTGACCGGAAGGGCTACACCAGAATCCTTGGAATTATGCTGTTGGATGGCATCGAACATACTGATTCAAAAAGCATTGTAAACGCCTTCGCCATTTATTTCAGCAGCGTCTATACAGCTAAAAACTTAAGAAATGCAAATGAATGGAAAGCTGGGACTAGGAGATTATTAGGCTATAAATTCAAACTGGACAGCTTGGATGTAAATATTCAACTTTAAATTTTTGCCGATAAACTAACCTCAGGTACCGATAGGATACCTAGTTTTATAGGTGAACATTGCGCTAGCGGGCTCGCTGGTCCTCTAACTTACATTTACAATCTGATACTCGAGGCAGGGAAATACCCAAATAGGGGGAAGGAGGCAAAAATATGCCCAGTACACAAAACAAGAAATAAATCAGATATAAGAATTACAGACCAATCGCTATTACAAACAATTTTGCAAAAGTTTTTGCGGCATGTTCAGCAAATTATATCACTAAATTGATAAAACCAGAACTTACAGAAGCTCAGCATGGTTTTGTTATAGGTAGATCTGTACTACATGGGCTGAAAAGTTTTCGGCCTGACAATGAAAAAACGATATTTTGAATGAAAAATTGGCTTTATTCTTCGACATAATCTCCATCTAGAGTA
>JAUMHM010047167.1:0-15206 GCA_032362435.1 Melikaiella ostensackeni
AGGACGACATTGACATGTGTTTACTAAAATGTCGTCCTGGCGCATGTCATGAATGTGACGTTTGTAATTTTTCTTTTTAACAATATCATAATGATGTAAAAACTGTTGGACTGGTAGTCCCCTCTTCTTTTTTGTAACAGAGGACGACTACATAAAATTAAAAATGGATTTGTGTAATTACTGTTTATAATTGTTTGTGTTTCGTGACAACGATGATGTGTCATATTCAGTTTTAATTTTACCTTGAGAAAGACCCAAAGACGGGTTGAAACGTCGGTTTATTTTAAGTTGTTTTTTTGTCTTAATAAACGTATATTGAACGTATGACCGAAATAATTTGTCTTTTCTCTCTAAATGAGATAAATCTTCATTCTACGAAAGTTTAAGATCTGTTACATCGGCGAGCTATGAATACTCCGTGTTTGAAATGCATTTAAAATCCGTGAAGTTGCCTATACAAGCTCCTAAAAAATTGCATGCAAATTTGTGAAATTTTTTCATGAAAAGACCAATAGAAGTATTTGCGTCAGGGTTGTAATTTTGTGGGTAGTTCGCACTTGTATTCGTTGCATTCTGAAAATTCCTCCTAACTTCAAAAAGCTGCCATCGCATTTTACATCGACAATGGCATTTTACATCGACAATTGAATTTTACAAGAAAAATGATGACGAATTCCATGCTTCATAGGAATATTACTTAATGTTCATACTATTCACAAATAATAACAAATGACTAATAATACTATAATGTTATACTATAACCTATCTCGCAGAATCAGAAAAGTACCATTAAACTTCTGGCACTTCACCCTTACCACAAAACCAGCATCATAAAATGTATTGGCTTTCATACTTTTATGTTTTTATTTGATTTGTGATGTAAAACTGTACGATAGAATAAAATATGCTACTGTATCCATCATAGTGATCGACAGCACTACTATTTTCCGTGAAATTTTTATCCTGTAGAGCATGCGGATCAACATTTTTTATTAAAAAATTTTTTTTATACATTAGGTCTCTCGTTTTTTTTTATAATCTCATGTCTATGATACCCCATGATCATTTTGAGACCAAAGAGAAAAAAATCCCCAGGGGGATTTTTAAATTAACTTGATTTTTTTTTGGAGGTTATTGTGACAGGCTTCGAAGTTCCACACTTTCTTACTTTTTTGATACTTTTTTAGACAAGGCTACTTTCTTCAATGTGAAGCTACTTTTTTGCTACTTTTTTCAATTACTTTTTTGATACTTTTTTAGACAAGGCTACTTTCTTCAATGTGAAGCTACTTTTTTGCTACTTTTTTCAGTTACTTTTTTGATACACTACGCGTGGAAAAATTTCACCAAGTACATGACTGTTAATATTTTATTTATTATTGTTGAAGGTAATCAAAGTTGTGAAATCAAAAAAATAAAGCCAAGTACGAATAGTAGAAAATTTATAATTAGAAGTGTTTGTTAGTGAAAGGAGTTAGTTCAATGAATTAGTTCATTAAATAATTTTTTGTTTGACAAAAAAAATAAACTGATAGTGTAGAGGAATGAAAAAATTGGCAGGCCTGTAATATAATTTATTATTATTATTATTATAGTTACATTGGCACACTTATGTTTATTATTTAAAGACAATATTAGGCCCGCCAATTTTTTTTTTAATTCCTCTACACTATCAATTTATTTTTTTGATCAAACAAAAAAATTATTTGATAAACTAATCCATTGAACTAATTCCTTTTATTAAAAAACACTTCTGTTTATAAATTTTCTACTATTCATACTTGGCTTTATTTCTTGATTTCACAACTTTGATTACCCTTAACATGAATAAATAAAATATTAATAGTCATGCACTTGGTGGAATTTTTTCACACGTAGTGTTTTTGGTGGGATCTCATTCATTTTTTTTCGCAATACAGCAAGTCCACATACAGTAACAAATTTTTCTAACATCATCGGAATAAAATTATAATCTACAGTCGACATTTTCTTGAAATTTTTTTTTTAATTTTGGGGTCAACGAATTTCTCCAATTTTCAGTTAATATCATTTAAACTTATAAAATAATTATTGCGAAAAATTTGCTCGATGAATCTGGTAAAAAATCAGTATAACTTACATTAGTCGATGATACGTTTGTGTCTGCATATTTTGAAAATTGTTATTTTTTTTATATAAATTCAAACTTAACTCTGTGTATCACTCATTCTCCTTAGAAGGAGATGATTAGAGTAGTGATTTTCTTTTAATCTCTTAAATTTCCTACTGAGATTTCATTGGATGGCTATTAATTTGCCAAAATATTATTTGCCAATGGCTATCAGTTATCGAAAAAATCGGCTTTTTCGAAATTTTTTTATGGATTGAAATGTTCATTTATTAAATTTTCATGTAAAATTATGTAAATATAACATTTTTAACACTTGTTTTTTATACAAAATTCAGCTGCTGAAAATTGAAGAAAATTGAAAATTGAATTTTCAACAGTTGATTATTCATGAGTTAAATTTTCAGTTCTCGGAAGTAGAAGAAAATTCAAAATTCAACTGTTGAAAATTAAATTTTTTATTTTCTTGGATTTTCAGCAACTAAGAATTCAACGGTTTAAAATTCAATTTTCTGTTTGCTCAATCTTTTGTTGAAAATTCAAGAAAAAAGCGAATTTTATATTAGAAACAAGCGTTAAAAATCAATAGTTAACAATTCGTTTTGTTTAAACCATTTTAGTTGAATTTTGTCTTTTCGGTTGATAAATTCATCTCTTTTGGTTAAAAATCTTATTTTTTGGGTGAGAATTTAATTATTTTGTTAAAAATTTGACAATTTCGTTGAAAATTCAACTAGTTGGTTGATAGCTGAACTCCTTTGTAAAAAATCCATTTTTTGTTAAAAGATTCATCATTTTAATTGAAACTTCATCTCTTTTGGTTAAAAATCTTATTCTTTGGTTCAGAATTTAATTATTTTGTTAAAAATTTGACAATTTTGTAAAAAAATAATCCCTTTTGAATTGCAACTTCATCCTTTTTGGTAGAAATTTATTCTAATCATCTTTTTTGGTTTTGGTTGGAAATTCAAATACTTGGTTGAAAGTTGAACTCCTTTATTAAAATTCATTTTTCTGTTTAAATATTTATCATTTTATTTGAAAATTGATGTATTTTCTTGAAAATTCTTTTTTTCTGATAGAAAATTGTTATATTTACATAATTTTACATAAGAATTTAATAAATAAGCATTTCAACAACATTGCCGTTTGAGAATAATGTTTTGGCAAATTAATATTCATCCAATGGATTCTCAGTAGGGAATTTATGGGATTTGAGAAAGAATCTCAAATTTGATCATCTGCTTGTATGATGCAGTCTTCGGCGCCGTTATTTACATTCAAAAAAGTATGAATGAAATTTTGTTTAGATACGTTCTTTTGTTAGTTTGAAGTCTTTTTTACACTGCTTTTTTGTCAAAAAACTAATTTTTAATTGATTTTAAAAGGCTACTTTTTGATACTTTTTTTATTTTTGAAGGTACTTTTTTCTTCAGGAAGATACTTTTTTGATATTTCTTCTAGTTCCATAGAGCATTTCGAAGCCTGTTATGAATATTTTCATGGAAAAAATTCCAAATTGGAGCATCTTTGGCTTGAAGTCTGTGATTTAGCATCTAAAAAAGGCTCTAAACGGTGAGTACATTTTGAACACCTTGCACTAACTTATTAAAGTTATTTGAAATAGGCGCATAAAGTCAGTTTTAATCAGTTTTTTTGGAAACTTCTCCTTTTTAGAGCACCCTCTGTGTGGAACAGCCTGAATAATTATTTGCGTGTGTGAAATTTCCCGTAAAACTAAAAAAAATCAAATGTTCTATCTCTTATAGTTTGGGAGACATGTCCTTTAGAAATGATTTTTTAGTGAAAAATTTGTCTAAAAATTTGATCAATTTTAGTTTTTGTAAATAAGCTCATTTCCTGTGCATTCTAGATGAACGTTGTACTATATAAGTTGAAGTGCACTCAATTTTCAGCAAATCTACAAAAAAAAGAATGTTTTATCTCGCAAATGTCCGAAGTTACAGTGTCCTGAGAAATACCATTTTTTATGAAAATTTTTCAGGCATTGATTTTTTTCTAAATAATTTGTTTGTGATGCATTTTTTTCGTTTTTGCGAAGCACAGTAGACAAATTTCATAACGATTTTCATCGTGTGTTCTTTACTTTGTCATATTTACTGACAGTACGTGTCAATGCGATGAAATTTTCACAATATTAGTACAAAAAAATCATCATCAATCAATTAAAGTTGAAATTGATATCTTTTAGTCTGACAAGAAATTACAATAATTTTGAAAACTTTGAAATCCTTTGAAATCTTTTGCAGTCTTCAAAATCTTGAAATCTTTTAAAAGTTCGATTTTTAAGATGGCGGATATGTTATTTTAGCCAATCAGTGAAGAAGATCGAAAATATGATTTAAAGGAAAGTGAAAAAATAATTGCATTAACTCACGATTTGAAAAAATAGTAGCATTAGTGTAATTTTTTTCAAAATATTAGTAAAATAGTTGTTTAGTTGTAGTATTAAACAGGGCTGCCAAACAACCACTTAAGTAACTTTTAGTCACTTTTTAGTAACTTTTCTAAAAATTGAGAAATTATAAGTTACTTTTTTGAAGAAAAAGGTCGCTTTGGTCACATTTCTCAATCTCATTGTATATTTTATCTAAATGAAAAAAGAAAATCTAAGTCTTTCATGTATGGAATCTATATAGTAATCTATAGTATGAAAATGCTATTCAATATTACAATTTAAATTATTGAAATTTTTGCTTTTCTGGTTTTCTAGTTCCATTTGTAAAGCATTATACTAAATCTGCAGGTATAAATTTGATCTGCAACAAAATGATCCAAGAATGTCTAAAAGTTTTCGATTTTCTAACTTAATATTAACACATCTATGAAAATTGTTTGATCTACATTTATAATTATGACCTAAAAGTGTATTTTTTGTGATGACTCAAAATTAAAATAATCTTTAACGTTTAACTTTCTGGCATTTCAAATACTCAAAGGTTATGTAAAGCTCATACAATTGTGTACTTGAGAAGGGCTAACAACGTGTGGCCGAAACGTAGGAAATGAATTACTGAGAGATCTCTCAGAATTTCATATGAATAAATCTTTTAGACCAGTAATTCACATCTTTTACCATCAATTAATTTACATTGTATAATTTACATTGTATAATTTGCATTTTGAAAATCTAATTTCTAAATGAAAATAAAGCAATTTAATACATTTATGTGATAAATGAGTTCAAAAAACAATAAGTATTATTCTAGTTAAGTAACGAAAATCCATTTCAATATCTTTATATTGATAGGGATTTTCATTTTCAGATTTTTCAGATTTTCCATAGTTCCAAACAAAAGACTGTTACATTCTTGGATCATTTTGTTACAGGCCAAATTTATGCCTACGGATTCAGCGTGATGCTTTACAATTGGAACTAGAAAACCAGAAAATCAAAAATTTAAATAATTTAAATTTTAATATTGAATAGAATTTTCATAATATAGATTACTATATAGATTCCATACATAAGTGACTTAGATTTTCTTTTTTCTTTTAGATAAAATCTAAAATAAGATTAAGAAATGTGACTAAAGCAACCTTTTACTTAAAAAAGTGACTTATAGTGACTTTTTATTTAAAAAGTGACTAAAAGTGACCTAAGTGACTGTGTGGCAGCCCTGATTATAGGTCAATCGATTCGCCTCAAGCCAACGAATATTTATATTCTTAGATCAACTTTGAATAATGTTAATGAAAGAAAAAAGTTTTAATATTAAAAACACATTTTTAAAATATTATAAAGTGCATAAAAAATGTAAAATTCAATACTCTGAAAAAACCTTGCATCAGTTTTGAGATATTAGTGGTGAAAATAAACCCTCCAAAATGCATCAATTTATCTGCTACTTTCTTCAAGTTATCGTGTTAACTAAAAAGGGCGACATACATACACACACACACACACACGCGCGCGCGCGCATCCGGACAATTGCTTAGATAGTCCAGGGAATGAAGGATTTTTTCACCACAAAAGTTTAGAATAAAAACGAAGTGTACAGTTGTGTAGTGTTGATGCCTGCGATGAAGGCCCGTATGTTTGTAGACAAATTAACATACACCGAACGCATTGCGCAATGTTCAAAGTTAGCGAAACCAAGTTTTTTGGAAATTGCAATGAAGTTATTAATCTGAGAGAAAAAAAAAGTTTAATGAGAAATTAGATAAACTGAGGAACGTTTAATTAAATCATTTTTAAAATATTTGAAATTGTTATGACTACAAAGGTTCCTCTATGAGGAAGCAAAAAATATTAGGAAATTATAACATTTCAAAAATTTTATAACAAATAAGAACAATGTTTAAGCTCTGTACAAGTGGTATTCTCTAAGAGATATAATAATTAATTATTAAGTACGTATTATAAAATTAAAATAAAATAAAAATAAAATAAAGTTATCGTGTTAATTGCTTAACATTATTGACAAAAATTATACTTCAGGGTCCAATAAGAATGAACATAATTAGATTATAATTGCTTCAAACGTTTCGGGACACGATGGTGGCCCTCTTCAGTTATTTATTCTGAAATTTTTATAGAAATATGAGAAATAAAATACAATTTTGATGCCTAATTATCTGCGAAGATTTAGTTAACATCACAGTTATTATTTTTTATAACGAAATATCTAGGCACACCAAAAATATTTGGACTACGCTCACCGAATCTCGGTAAATCTAGACACGATCTTTTTTTAAGCATATCTTTGGTTAATTTTAATTTTTGGTATTCTAATTGGTAAATAATTCTTAGATACATATAATTCTTTATTTCTTTGGTATTAGCAAACAATTATTGAATAATTATTGAAGAGTGATTAGAAAAACCATTATAAAATTGATTTATTTTTGTACTAAGTGAATTTTATATTAACTATGTTATAAACATATGTAATCATAATTAAACTGTCATAATAAAAGATTAGAGATAGCACTCTTCAATAATTAATCGCTAACACCAAAGAAGTTTAGAATTATTTCTAAGAATTATTTACCAATTAGAATACGAAAATAATTACCAAAGATATGTTTATAAAAAAAACTGTCATGTTAACCAAATCTATGGAGATAATTGAGACATCAAAATTGTATTATATTTTTTTTTGTATTTTTTAGAAGCCATAAAAATTGAAAAACATTATTTTGTTTAAATATAATAAGATATTGCAATGCGTAAAATCTGTGAAGATTTAGTCAACATAACATCTATTGTTTTTTATAACTTCGCGATTTTATAGAATTTCAAAAGACATTGCAGATTTTTAAAATTTCAATGGATAACCATATATCATACAATCAACTATTTTATTATTTTGTTTAAATATAGTAAGATATCGCAGTGCATAATATCTGCGTAGATTTAGTTAACTTTACGGTTGTTATTTTTTATAACTACGCGTTTTTATAGGATTTCCAAGGACTTTAAAGATTTGAAAAATTTTAATTAAGACATCGAAATTGTATTATATTTGTTTGTAAGTTTTAGACACCATAAATTGTTCAATTGTTCAAAGTATTTGTCTAAGTGAGCTAGAAAGAAAGGGAGTAAGAGGAGATTTGATATTTACGACCGGGGAAAACCCGGGAAATAATCGAGATTTTGGTGGGCGAAAATTATTAGGCACCCTGTATATATAATTATTTTGGAACGATAGTCAATTTAAGATATATCGTCAATTATGGCTTTTATTTGGAAATTATACTTTGAAACAGTACGATTGAAATATGAATTTCTATATTATTATTATTATTCTATCATTAAGCCAAATCCCTTTCGGGGTAAGCGTAACTCGTTCGGTTATGGTTTCGTTTTACTACTAAGGATTTAGGAATTTGTATGGTAAATTTGGTACGGGAGTTTAGAAGGAGAAGGAATAGGTTCTAGATCAATCTCATAATGTCGCTTCGACATTTTTAATAATTGAATTTGAAGTTAAAAATTAAATTAAAATGATGCAATTTTGAAAGATTTTTCTTCAAAGTCGAAAAATCTCGAAAATGTAAAATAGTGGCATCGCTCAAAAAAAGTGTCAAATAGTGTCGATAGTGGCGTGAGTTCTAGCCCTGTATATTACTTGGGAATAAACATAGAAATAAATAAACGGTTACTTCACCTTGCTCCCGAACGGAACTCCTCCACCATATTATTATTTTTGTTCGCCCGCGCTATGTCCCTCTGCAACGAGCAAACGGTTAAGTTGACCTGTCGCATTTTCTCAGTGAGCCAGGGGACTTTGCTTTTCGAATTGCAGAAAATCACGACCTGCCTGATAGCCAGGGCGGAAAAAAGGTTGCAGAAGGAATCGAACTTCCTCTCCTCGCATTCCACAGTCACAAAAAAATGTTTGATTCCCTCGAAAGCAAGTTCATCACTGAAAAAGAACCTCGATTCTTAGCACATTCAATTAAATAAAACATTGAATATACCAAGTATACCACGTTTAGAAATGAATAAATTCACTGCAATGCTAACTGTTTTGAAATTCGGATATTCAAAAAAAAAAAAAAGGGAGATTAAAACAATAAATTACCGTTTGACAAGGATTCGGATGGGCTCGGCAATGAATTTGTAAATCAAATTCGAAATTGCGTAAGTCAATGAAGCCGAGACTAAAATAATTTGTGCTGTTGAAAGATATCGGTGGACTTCGTGAAATTGCTCTTTAAATCCTTTACTCAACAACTCATCAGATTCGTCAACAACGAGCATTTTTATTCCTTGAGTCTTGAGAGCTCCTCTTTTAATCAGATCTGAAAGGAAAAATTGAATTCGTTAAACATGCTAATTCGAAAATATTGAAGAGATCTTGCGTATCTAAATTTATGTAACATTGTAATTTACCGGCGACTCTTCCTGGAGTTCCGCAGACGATGTGTTGTCCATTATCGAGTTTTTTCATGTCTTCGCTGAAGTCAATTCCACCGACGTAAACTTGACATTTGACGCTCATAAAATTACCTAGGGCGAAGACTACTTTTTGGATATGCGTAGCGAGTTGTCTTGTTGGTAATAAAATAAGAACTTGGGTTTCTCGAACTTGTATATCCAGAGATTGCAAGATTCCTATCAAGCACGTGATGGTTTTTCCAGTTCCGTATTGTGCCTGAATAATTACATTTCTACCATGAATTATGGGTTTAATGGATCTTTGCTGAATGGCAGACGGTTTCTCGAAACCTGGAAAAATAATAAATAGTCTGATTTTATATTTTGGAGTAAAGAAATTAAATGAAGATCGAAACTGCTCAAAAACGAGCAGAAAACGAAAACTTTACAATTTTACTAAAAATTTAGATCCCTGGATCTAAATCTCAGTGAGAAAAATTCACAAAAAATTAGGGCAAAAATCTAAAAATTAATAGAAACGATTTTTCGACATTTTTGGAGGATGAGGTTTGAAAGCTTAGGTTTTATTTCTGTATACCACAAGCGTGGATTCCTTGTAGGAGTTCATCTCGGAGACCCATGCTGTCAAAAGTTGGGAGCACCTTGACATCTTCGGAGGTCCAACATTCAAAATGTGAAAAATCTTCTATCAGAAGTGGATGAGTTTTTAGTTCCAAGTGTTCAGACATTTTGCTTGACAAAGTTTCACGGTCATTATCGTCATTTTTCAGGAATGAATCTTCCGACAAGTCGGACTTTTGCAGGCCCTTCCTATATTTTTTTATTTCCTCCCTCGCAAGAATTAATTCTTGACGTAAACGAACTAACTCTTCAATGTCACTTTGCGAAAGCGTGCCTGTTTCCGTATTAAAACTTTCAGCAACCTTGACCTGAAAAAATGAATGTTATTTCATACATTAATTGCAGTATTTGATGGTAAACGCCTTATTACTTGTAACGCGTTACCAGGAATGTCACATCTTTTTAGTAACAACAGCGGTAGCTGTACGTTACTTTATGAAATTTGTTCAAGGTGTTTGTACTACATTATATGTCAAGATAGCCAACCAGAAGACATATTTTATTTATAGCAATATATCTCTATATAATGGAACAACAACCAAACATTTTTTTCCCCGTGAATATGGGCGTGGAGTGAAAAAAATTAAGCTTGTACTACAAAATTCTAATAATGTGTAAACGTTCTTTTGGACAAGATGAAAACAACTCAAAATATTTAAAAATCAATCATAGTCAATAATAATCAATAGCCAATAATAATAATAATCAATCACAATCATAGATTAATAGAAATTTTAACTAATAAAAAATCGAGTTTTCCTTTTATTATTCCTGTAAAAAAAAATTCAACTTCAACTTTAGCACTTTTTAAATTATTTGAGCTAACTTCAAATTATCCTGAAGTCAGGAATTTTCAAACCAAAAAGACGAATTTTCAACAAAAAGATTAGTTTTCAACCAAATAGTTGAATTTTCAACAACAAAAAAATAGAATTTTCAAGAAAATAGTAGAATCCTCTACCAAAACAGAATAATTTTCAACTGAACAGTTGCATTTTTAACCAAAAAAGATTAATTATCAACAAAAATATTAGTTTTTGACCAAATAGTTGAATTTTCAATCCAAAAATGCGAAATTTCAAGAAAATAATTCAATTCTCAACCAAAACAGATTAATTTGCAGTCAAACAGTCGTATGTTTACCAGAAAAAATGAAATTTCTACCAGAAGAGATGAATTTTCAAACAAAAAAAAAAAAAAAAAGGATTTTCAAAAAAAAATTCAAATTTTCAAGCCAAGAAATAAATTTTCAACTAAAATGAGAAATGTTGAACAAAACAGTTGAATATTCAACTAAAACAGATAAATTTTTAATCAAACAGTTGTATTTTTTACAACAAAAAAAATGAAATTTTTACCAGAAGAGATGAATTTTTAAAGAAAAAAGATTTATTATCAACAAAATAATTTTAAATAAAAAACTGTTGAATTCAACCAAGAAAGACGAATTTTCAACAAAAGAGTTGAATTCCCAACCAGAACAGACTAATTGTCAAGCAAAGAGTTGCATTTTTAACCAAAAAGATTAATTTTCTACCAGAAGAGATGAACTTTCGAACAAAAAAGACTAATTTTTGACAAGAGAGTTAAATTTTCAGCCAAGAAGGATTTTACAGTCAAGAAAGAAAACAAATTTCAGCCGAATTGTTGAATTTTCAAGCCAAAAAAATTAATTTTTTATAAAACAGTTAAATTTCCTACCAAATAGTTGCATTTTAAACCCAAAAAGATCAAATTCCTACAAAAATAGCAAAATTTTTAAACCAAAAAGACGAATTTTCAACACAAGGGTTTAATTTTCAACCAAAAAAAATTTAACCAAATTGTTGAATTTTCAAGCCAAAAAGACGATTTTTCTCCAAAACAGTTGAATTTTTAACCCGAAAATATGAATTTAAAAAAAAAGTTAATTTTCAACCAAATAGTTGAATTTTCAACAAAAAGGTTGAATCCTCAACAAAAACAGGTTGATTTTCCACCAAAAAATTGAATTTTTGACAGAAAAAGATGAAATTTCTACTAAAAGAGATAAACTTTCTAACCAAAAACACGAAATTAAATAAGAGTTGAATTTTCAATGAAGAAAGATTTTTCAGTCAAGAAAGAAAAAATATTTCCAGAAAATTGTTGAAGTTTCGAGCCAATAAAACGAACTTTCTACATCAATTTTTACATTCATTCCTTCGATACTTTTCTATTATTTATTTCAATGCTGATTATCTAATAATCATCTTTTATATAATGATTCAATTGTTGTTATGCTAGTGAAGAAGTATTTTGAAAAGAACATTTTTTTCGGTTCTTATGCTTCGGTGTTTCGATTATTGTTCGGTATAGCAGGATCCATTCTTATTGTTAAAATATTTCCTTTGAACGATGGACTTTTTAAAAGACTAGTTTTAATAAAAGTAAAAGAAATTCTATATAAAGTTTGTGGTTAAGAAATCATATTAGTGTAAACTAAAAACAATTTACAAAATTATTAATTTAAAATTCTTTATTATTTTAAGTAAATTGAAATATAGCTGTTCATTTTTAAAAAACTTTCTATTAATAGAACAAACTGTCTAAAGCTTTTGGTAATCTAGAACAATGTATTAAAATTTAAACAAAACAAAAGTAACGGAAAGGTAACGCGTTACTTTTTTTAAAAATAACTAACGCGATACCAGAAATCACACAGCGTAAAAGGAGCTCAAAAAAGGGGACATAGGGTAATTTTTTCACGAAAAAGGGTGAAAATAGGGGAAAGATTAAACATTTATTTTTACATGTCGAAAAGAAGAAATAATCTTTTATAAGAAATGTTATATTTTTAAATAATGTTACTTTATTTTTTAAATGATTACTGCTACCAAAGAATTTCAAAATATTTCAAGGGATTGCTAATTATTTCAAGAGATTTCTAGGAATTACAAACAATGTTATGAGATTTCAAGGGATTTAAAAAGATTTCAAGTGACTTCTAATAATTTCTAGAGACTGTAAAGAATTGTAAAAGATTTCAAAATTCTCACAGAATATCTATGAATTTTAATCTATTTAAGAAGACTGCGAAGGATTTTGAAAGATTTTAAAAAATTAAAAATGTTTTTAATGGGTTTAAAAATATTTCAGGGCACAGAACTTTTAAATCAAACATTTCAAGAGATTTCACAGATTTTCGATGTAGTTTAAGTGATTCAACAATATATCAAGGGGTTTCCAAGAATCTTTTGAGATTGCATAGCCTATGAGAAGATTTTAAGGGATTTCACAAGATTTTTATACGTTTCAACTAATTTTAGAAGACTTCCAGAAATTTGGAGAGATTTGAACATTTCAAAATTTTTCACGGGGTATAACGAAATGCTAACGGTTTCAACTAGTTTTCAACAGATTTCAAGGATTTTCAAGAGAATTTTAGACCCCATAATATTTTAAAAGATATCAAGGAGTGTCGAAGTATTTTAGAATATTTCAAGGGATTTCACAAGATTTCAACTTATTTCTAAAGATTTCGAGGGGTTTCACGGCATTTCAAGTAATTTGTAAACATTTTAAAGAATTTCAGAGGATTCCGGGGAATGCAAAATATGTTAAAAGATTTCAATGGGACTCTGAGGATTTCACGGGATTTCAAAAAATGAACGGGGTTTCATGGGCAAATAAATAAAATTTCTTAACATGACTTAAAACATTCTGAAAGCTCATAAAAATCCTATAAATTTCTCTGAAGCCCCATAAAATCCCTTGAAATAATTTTAAATACTTTGAAAAGCTTCAAAAAATTTTGAAATGCGTTATAATCCAAAAATTTTGACAGCCCGTAAAATCCCAGACATTTTTTTTAAATCCCTTGATATCATTTAAAATGCCTCATAATTTTTTTAATCTGTTGAAATTACTTCAAATCCACAGATTCTCTTTGAAATGTTTAGAAATCACTTGAAATCCTTCAATATCTTTAGAAATACACTCAAGTCCCCGTTCAAGTCCAGTATCGGGAGTTGCTTACTTTGACCGGGAGTTGCTTACTTTGACTGTGAGTCTCTTCCAAGAACTTCTACGATGTAAACAGTCAGAGGGAACTGCGGAACTCCGCTGAGCTCGGCGCCTCTCTCTCTTGGCCTCTCGAACCCCGTATCAACGAATGCGAGGCGGCAGGAATCCTCTGTCTCGCCATCTTCGACCCCTCGCCCACGAGTGCGAGCTCGCAGACACTCTAGGAAGGACATAAGCCGAGGTAACTTCAATGTCGAGTTGAGAGTAACTTGAAATTTTGCGAAATACCTTGAAATAATTTAAAATACTTCAACAAACCTTAAACTCTTTAAAAATACTTTGGGGTCTCAAGAAATCTCTTGAAATCTTAAATCGATTAAAAATAGATATTCTGTGAAAATATTTAAAATCTTTCACAATTTTTTACAGTACCTAGAAATTATTTGAAATTGCTTGAAATCTTCACATCCCTCAAATTCCATAACATTCTTTGTAATCTCCTAAATTAGTCTAAAATCCCTTGAAATCCTTTAAAATTCCTCAAAATCTCTTGAAATCACTCGAAATAATTAGAAATACCTTGAAATATTTCAAAATACTTCGGGAACGTTAAAATTTGTTAAAACTTTTCAAAACAAAAGATATCTTCGGAAACCTTTTAAAGTTTTGTGAAATCTTTAGAAATTTTTGCAAATCTTAATATCTGGTGTACACACAAAGTTCGAATGATCAACCCCTCGGCATTGAAGAATTAACGGGCACCGAATAATCTTTTTATTCAATGAAATTAAGGTTTATTATCTTATTAGACTAGATAATTAAAAATCTGTATTTGCAAGACGAATTAAATATTTTGCCACCATAACGATAACAAATTAAATTAATTTGACTGAGAACCTTGCAATATATATTTTTAGGAAGTAACGGTAACGTTAAGGCGTTATTTTTGACTGGTAACGTGTCAAATACTGATTACTTGTATAATTTTGAATATTTTTGCTATGGTCTTACTCTTTTTCTCCGTCTTTCGTGCCGTTCAAGAGCTGATGGTCTTTTCACAGCTGTGTCCACGGCATAACCTAACATTTTGCAAGGAACCCAGTCCGGATTGTTTACATCTGTAAAATTAGCTGGACGTCCTAAAAAAATGGTTAAAGAAATAAATTTCTCACAAACAATCGGAAGCGAATTGAAACGGACTTTAAATTGGATAATGGTACATAAATATGTAAATACCTGATATGAAATGGTTTGAGCAAATTTTTGCCCTTTTTAACTGTGACTCGCTCAAAGGACCACATTTAATTGCACTTATCCACTGTTCGTGTCTTTTTTTCGACAACTGTACTCTTTCCTCAAAAGTATACTCTCCACCAAGTCTTGCAAGCTTTTTACTGTTTTTGTTTGTTTCTTTTATGATTCTTGGAATGCTATATAATGATATTCCAGAGTCCCTTGCTGCGTTATTCGAACAACCCAAAATAAAACAGGAGGCTTCCATTTTTTTACATTAAGGCAGTTGTTAACTATCGGCTATCTTAAAAATTACTTTTTGAACGTTTGGTGCAACGTGGCCAGTTTGCGACGAGTGGATGCAGAGCACTTGGCTCCCGAACCTGGGGGGGG
>JAUMHM010047178.1:0-15206 GCA_032362435.1 Melikaiella ostensackeni
TTTTTGAGGTTCAAGCACTTGTATATTTAATATTTCACAAAATGAGTGTTTACTCGAGTAAATAGGTCAAATAGTTCTCTTGCAATCCTGCATACCGATTTCGAAAACGTAATTCTGAGAAAACGCGCTTTAAAGTTTAGGTGCGAATGCCCGGTGTGGCTTGGCGCGAGCCGGTTCCAGAACTGTATCTCCGAAAATATTCGTAGTTCAGCTATGAAACTTTGGGATAATTTTCTTATATAATATGTCTATCGATTAAAGCAACAAAAAAAACGATTTTTTGAAAGTTCTGGATAGAGTTCCCCTCTTAAAGGAATACATAAGTGTATTTTATATTGTTAGTATGGAATACAGTTTTCTAATACAATTCGTATAGATTTAAATTTTATTTCTGCTTTTTGTTTGCTTTGCCTTCCTTTAAAGTATGTTCTGGTTGGTTTAATAAGTTATTATCAACATATTTTTTCTTTCTCAATGTGAAACGTCACCTCCGCATAAAACACACTCGTTTAGGGCAAAGTTTGACACATGTACAAAGTTCCTGATACAACCCAATAATATTAGCGACCTTGGTATTATTACGCAAATAACCGGATACAAAAGCAGTTTGAAGAAATTGTATGTACCATCTAAGTCCCGGATAGAACCCGATTAGAAGTCATATGAATACCGCTTAAGTATCCGGATAAAATCCAATAAAAAAATGTCTGGAGCAATATCGGGCACCGAAAACATTCCATGCAAAACAGGGCAATGAAACAGATAGAAGAAATTGTATACACCGATCAAGTTCCGGATAGAAACGTATTTAAAGTCGGACACAAAAACCGAATAGGTATCCGGATAAAATCATATGAAAAAAGCGTTTAGGGCAATACTGGGCATCGAAAACTTTCCGTATACAACCGGATAAAAACCCAGATAAAAAAATTGTATACACCGACCAAGTTGCGGATAGAACCGTATTTATAGTCTTACACAAATACCGTATAAGTAACCGGATAAAATCCGATTTAAAAACATTAATGGCAATACTGGGCACCGAAAACAGATCGTATTTAACCGGATAAAAAACCAGATAGAAGAAATTGTATGCACCGACCAAGTTCCGGATAGAACCGTATTTAAAGTCACACACAAATACCATATAAAAATTCGGATAGAACCGAAGAAATTTCGGACCCTATCTGTCTATTAGATCCTATCTGTCATTTTGAGCAGGGATGCATACAAAGCAATAGAGCCTTTTCAAAAATTATTTACTCCACATGGGTTGCCAGAGAATGTGGTCAGTGATAACGGTCCTCAGTACAATAGTACAGAATTTGAACAATTCTTGAAGGTAAGTGGAGTGGGACAATCCTTTTCACCTCTGTTTCACCCTGCTACGGAAGGAGCAGCGAAAACTTTGTATAAACATTTGAGGATAAAGTAGATAAGATTCTAAAATTAGGTCATTCTCTTGAATATGCTGCAAATTTAGTCTTATTTGATTATTGCACTTCTGAGCACTGTACAACAGGAAGATCGCCTACATGGCTTCTGTATAAACGTGAATTACGTCATCGATTTGCTTTACTTAAACCAAGCGTTGAAGCTTCTGTTGAAGCGCAACAATTTTTACATCAAAATGCAAAAGTGACAAATCGAAAATGTGAATAAAACTTAGGTGAAACTGCTTTTGTGAATGATTATAGTAAATACACTGAAGATAAAGTTGAAGCAAAGATCGAACGATGATTATCTCCGGTTACGTACTATATCAAGTAGAAGCAAAGAATGGTTGAATTTGGAATCGCCATATTAATCAAATTGTTCAAACTAAAAACTTTCAAAAGGGGGAGAAAGGAAAAGAGATTGAGGAAAAACATGAGGTAAATTTAAGAAGATCTAAAAGATTAAAGAACAAGGAAATTCACTCAGTATGAGAAGTAATCGAAAAAAGAGTCGTGAAATCTGAAGCATTTAAATTTTATAAGCTTTATTTGTACTTCACTCTTAAATGGAGAGAATTGTAGAATGCTAGAGATTAGAGTCCGTTCTTACAGTTTCGCACAAGTTTGTATTTTCTATTAGCAATGTCTGTATCAGTGGTTAACCTTAGATCGATACAGTTGATTTCTGTTCCGCGGTATGTGAAAAGAATCTCCTCGTGATTGGTCGTTACCAACCTTGATATTACAGATTTCTTTTATCTAATGACCTGTGAATTTAAGTATATCTTGCACGTAATGCGTATTTGTGAAAAACGATTATACTTTCGATCTCTCCTGTAGCTTGGTGGTAAGAGCACCCGACCGGCAATCGGAAGACCTTTGGTTCAATTCCCAGCGGAGCGAAAGAGGATCTTTTTCCACGTATTATTTATTCAAAAATAAATTTAATAACTCCATCTGGTCTGAAATGACGTTAATATTTCTGTATTAGTGGTTAACCTTAGATCGATACAGTTGATTTATGTTTCAAGGTATGTGAAAAGAATCTCCTCGTGATTGGTCGTTACCAACCTTGATAATACAGATTCCTTATATCTAATAACTTGTGAATTTAAGTATTCGTATATCTTGCACATAATGTGTATTTGTGAAAAAAGATTTTACTCTCGATCTCTCCAGTAGCTTAGTGGTAAGAGCACCCGAACGACAATCTGAAGACCTGTGGTTCGATTCCCAGTGGAGCGAAAGAGGATCTTTTTTCACATATTATTTATTTAATAATAGATTTAATAACTCCATCTCGTCTGAAATGACATTGATATTTATGTATTAGTGGTTAACCTTAGATCGATACACTTGATTTCTGTTTCACGGTATGTGAAAAGAATCTCCTCGTGATTGGTCGTTACCAACCTGGATAATACGGATTTCTTGTTTATTTACTCTTATATTCTTCGATGAAAATCAATTTGCATATAGCAAGATTATGGCAGAAAACAAAAATAATGTATCGAATTATTAACACTATCATAAACTATGTTATATCTCGAGAGACCCCATTTAGGTTGATAGCTTTGTTACTTTCTCTCTTTATAAATAACACCTCCATGAACTCCCTCTTTTTTTAGTTTCTCTCATACAGAATCTTTATATCATCCCAATTAAAAACATGACAATGCGTGATTCTAAGTTTTAAAAGGACCGAGTGATATATTTCTCACTTCCATGAAAATTATTTTGGTGTTCATCTTGTTCTAAGTGACCTCCGTGTTTGCCCAATATAAACCGCATCACATTCTGTACATTCAAATTCGTAAATTAGGCATTGTTTATTCAGATTTTCATATCTATCTTTGCCTAACTTTACAATCATATTACTTTTGGAAGGAACTCTATATATCGTATGTAAGCCTAATTTTCTCAACATTGATTTCAAAATACTTGAGATTTTCCTAAAATAAGGTAAGACTACCGCGAAAAATCCATTTAAATCCTGCATATTGTTTTTGATATGATTATTATTTTCACTTTTTATCTGAATAAATCTGTTGTGCATATTTTTTTTCAATCACATCAATCGGATAATTATCAATGGTTGAGAAAAAGAATCTATTCGAATAATTCAATGTTTTTTTTCATGTTAATTTGGATGCGGCAATTTAAGAGATCTATCAATCAAATTTCCTACAACTCCTATTTTTTTTGAATAGAATGATTAGAATTGAAATTTACTGTTCTTCCCGAACAAACCGGTATTCTGTGCCAAACAGTGATATTATAATTTTCATTAGCTTTTATTGAAAGCAAATTTAGAAAATTTAATTTACCTTTAGTTTGAGTTTCAATAGTGAATAGTAACCTTGGATGTATGCTATTAAAAGTATTTAAAAGGGTATCGAAATTTTTTGCATGTACACAAAGTGTAGAATCAACAAAATAGCTTGCATAAAAGTCCGAATCAAAATTAATTTTTTCAAAAATTTTATTTCCCGAATCTTCCATCACTATTTCAGCCAGAATTGGAGATAAAAATGAGCCTATCAGAGTTCCAAATGTTTGTTTATAAAGGGTATCACTAAATTGAAAATAAACAGAATGAAAATAATATTTATTAGCCTCAATAAATTGTTCTCTCGGAATCTTGGTATGGAATTGAATCAAATCCCATCTTTTTTCTATGACAAGTTTAACCCTTTCATATGGAATGCTCGTAAACATAGCTATTACGTCGAAAGAAACGAAAATGTGGTTCCTTGATAATTTTACTTTGGAACAATTTAAAACTCCTAGGGGATCATCTAAGAATACATGGTCTAGCCACATGCAACTAAAAAAGTTAACCAATGGGAAGCTTTCGACGAAATGCCACCATATTGGATAAAAAAAGCACTAGATTCAATTTGAGAATAAAGAAGTAAACGCCATGAGCCAAGATTAAAAGGAAAATATTGAGTGAAAATAAAATAAAGTAAAATGTAGTAAGTTGCAAAAGTTGTAAATCAATAGAAAATGTATTATTTTTGCCATACATAATTCAAAATATTGTTAAAAATATTTTTTGTAATATTTCTAATACACTCATCTACTGTAAATGTGCCCCCCGTTCTTGTACCGGCTTCATGGTTGTTCACGCTTGAACGCTTTCGTCTCCCTCACCCCCCTGAGCGTCCCTTGACGCCCATAACTCAAGGTCTTCACTCGGACAGTCAGCGACGTATTAGAAATTATTTATATCGCGACTCTCTGGGTATATACTTTTGTATATGTGTCGAGTTCAGAAACTATAAATACGGTCCTAGATTTTAATAGCCCCTATTACTGTGCAGACCAGACCCGAGGCTGACACAGTAACGAAAGGTGAGTGTATATGAATTTCTAATAAAAAGGATTATTTTACGTTTCAAGGGATAAAAAGGAATAAATACAAAATATCAATATCATAGCCTGTATTATGGTAATATAACTTTTTAATATCCGTACACATATACGCACGTATATGATCAAAAACATAACCTCTGAGTGCACACAGAACGACATATTTTTAGTTCTTACACATGAAAACTCAAATATTAAATACAAAATGCAGCATATAATTCATTATAATATAAATTTTGAAAAAAATGAAAGGAAATAAACCTCGTTTACGATCATAAATATAAAGGAATGAATGAACGTACACAGAGAGAGTACACTCATGTAAGTATGATACGAGTTTCATGAAGGATATTTCAAACA
The DNA here is from genome assembly GCA_032362435.1 of Melikaiella ostensackeni. NCBI lineage: Eukaryota > Metazoa > Arthropoda > Insecta > Hymenoptera > Cynipidae > Melikaiella > Melikaiella ostensackeni. Next base: position 5,172 of record JAUMHM010047178.1, read on the forward strand.
TTTGAGAAAATTTTCGTTTCAAATTTTGCCAAAACTATCTTTGAACTTTCTACTTTTAATCGTTCTTTTTTCAGATTCAAATTTTAAGAATATATTTTAACACAAAGTTACGAATTTAAGTTTTCAAAAAGCATATCTCACTTTTTTTTAAGACAAGTGTTTGAATAAGCAATAACTAATAACATTTTTTCTACAAATAAAAGCTTTACATCATAACTGTCGTTTCTCAAGGCAACATTCCACAATAAATGAAAAAAAAGAAAAGTAATAAAAAAAATTAAAAATAAAAAAGATATAAAACCGAAATAAACTGTGAAGTTTACGCAATCTCCTAACAATAGTTATTCATCCTCAAGGATTCCAAATCTGGTTATGAAATACTTCTTTCTGAACTATTAAACTTGTCAACTTGGATTATATTCTAAGGATAAAAGTTTATATTCAAATAAATTTTGAACTTGTGTTGCCTTAAATTTTTGAATTTGTAAATTTGGAGATTTTGGAATTAGTATACTTTTAAATGCCTAATGTTTTATAAACTGAAATGCTAGCAAATTCTTACAAATTTTCTCTTCCATTATTTAATTTAAACTTCATTCCATAACGAATTCAAAAAATCTAGGAAATTCCACTGACTTCAGTCAAATTGGAGTGAGATTAGAGGAATTCAGAGGCAATGAGAAGAATTCAATGAAATTCATTGAAATGCACTGTAAAATTCTAAAAGAATTCGAAAATATTTGATACATGCCAATGGCTATATAGGGCGACAAACGAAAGAAACCTCCAATTTTCACTTTAGTCATCTCAATTTTCAGTATCCTTCCCCTTGCCGCTACGACGAACTTTCGTTGCCATCTTTTGTTTTTTGGAACACTCATTGCCTGTTTCAATTGACCCAATTCTCTCAGTAATATTTCTTCTGTCATTTCTTCCTAATCAGAGTTAATATTCGCGGATGAGCTGAACAATTATCCGTGATTCTAGTTTTGATGTAGATCGAATGATGTACTCACTGATTGGTGCGTGTTGCCAAGCCGCCTCGCTAATTGGCTCGAGCTTCCTTAGCGAGCCGCCAATTCACGAGTCTCACGCTCACTGTTTGGTGCGCGTTGCCAAGCCGCCTCATGTATTAGTGGGCGCTCCTTTTGATGTACCACTTGCTTATTTCTGGCAATTTTTATCTAATAAATAATAAATATGAGTTCCTACACCGTGATTTCGTGAAATGAGGCTATAGAAATTATTAGTTATGAATCTCTTCTGTGTTTCTAGTATTGACGTAGATCTAATGACTGCTCACTGATTGGTGCGCGCTGCCAAGCCAACTCGTTGATTGGTGCGCTCTCCTTTTGACGTACAACTTGCTTATTTCTGGTAATTTTTATCTAATAAATAAGTAATATGAGTTCCTACACCGTGATTTCGTGAAATAAAGCCAACTCGTTGCTTGGCGCACGCTTCCTTAGCGAGCCGTCAATTCACGGGCCACACGCTCACTGATTGGTGCGTGTTGCCAAGCCACCTCGTTGATTGGTGCGCGCTCCTTTTGATGTATAACTTGCTCAAACTACCTTCTCCACCTGCATGGCCAAGAACACACGGTAGCGGCTACAAGCGCGGCTGAGACTCATCCAAGAAAAGAATGCCACCCGGATCCACCAACAGCCCTCGACGAGCTGGACGAAAGAGGAGCCTAAATCCATGAAGAGGCTGGACGACTTCCTGGCGGGCAAAGAGGACACACCAGCAACCAAAGCAGATTCCCCCTCCTAACCATACCCTGCATACCTTTCCTCTCCCAACCCCACCATACGTTTCTCCCTAACCCTCACTACGCAGCCACATTTCTGTGCGGGTAGTCCCCAAAGCCAACACACAGTACACGACAGTACCAGCGAGATCAGCCACCCCTCTAGAACAGTGGCACCAGCACTCGATGAGAACAGCTCCTCACGCAGCTACGTGGAACACAGCACTCCACTCGCTACCCTCATCAACAACCTGACAGCCCTGCGCTTTTCTACTTCTGGGAGTGGACCAAAATACCCAGTGGCGCTCAACCTAACCCCGAGACCTCCTGCAACCTATAATATGGCTCCTCGATCCAGTAACCCGACACCATCAGCTCAGGACGAATAACGTTCACCGACGATCCCAGGCGGCCTACAGCTACCACCCAACCAGGACAGACTACCTCAGATAACAGACGCAGTGTAACCGCACCACGCACTAAACGGCTCTCCCACAGCCAGCACTTCGACAGGATTTCAATTGCCTCTCCCGATAACGATGGCCCAACCGTTGCCGGTAATATTAGCACCGAAACTACTGAGTCTCATTCGCGCTTTCTAGTCACTTGTACCGCTCATTCCAAACTACTCGGGGAAAGATCATAGGGACCCTAGAAAGTTCCTCGCCGACTGTGAACGTTACGAACAGCTTACCGTTTTATTATTGGAAGCGGTCAAACCCGCAATTCGTAAGCTGGTTCGGGCTCGGAATCCCACAACATTCGCTACGCTCTTAAACTACGCTACTCAAGTGGAAAGGGGTAAGGCTGACTGCGCACCCAAGAAAAAATCAACCATAAGAAAGGAGCCCAACAGTTCATAAGCGGAACCCCAGAGGGGGATGAATGAGAGACCACCCCCCGTTTGCCGTTCCTGTCTGGGCAAACACTTCCACAGAGATTGTTTGGCCTTGGCAGCCTATTGCACCGCCTACCCACAACCGGAAAACTGGCGAGCTTGAGGGGTCGTGAACAATTTCACGACCACCCTGGCACACACCCAAACCAGCCCAAGGCTCCATGTACACAGAAAACCAAAATATGCCGCGAACTCGCGTTCGCCTCGGTAATCGTGAAATCGTGGCAGAAATAGACTCATGCGCCTCGGAAAACTTCGTGAGGTACAAAATCCTAACAGAAGAAGAACACAGGAATCTATATCCGCGACCCGATTAAGCACTTCTCGCTGCCAAAGGGACAAGATGCGATTCAGAGGACGCCTCCCCCTTTCACCACGCCTGGGCGAATGGGATTATCCAGGGACGTTCTTCGCTACCTTGTTCGCAACTGGCTGAAGGACCACGACGTCCACCACGAGCATCGGACAGACATTTTGTACCTCGACACCAAGGATAGATAGCGCATCCACCTGGTACCCCTACCCAGCTTCTTGGAGATCCAGCCCGCTTCATCAGAATTCGCTCTCTCACCTTCTATACCGCCGGAGCACGCGGAATGGCTGCAAGCAACGTTCGAGCTCTACAGTTCCGTATTTCATCTGGGAGGACAGCTTCGTCAAACATTGGCCGTCCAGCACGACCTTCAATTGTCCAGTCTCCGTCCGTTCCGAGAAGCCCCACGCCGTTACTCCAAGCTCAAAAAGAAATTCATCGATGAGCAACTCCGGGAGATGCTAGCGGACGGAATCGTTAAGTCTACCACTTCATCATGGTTGCCACCAAACAGCAGGACGCTTACCGCTCCTGTATCGATTTCCGCCGCCTCAACGCCCAGACGCACAGTGGGGCAATTTGTCAATAGCCACGTAAAAAATCTTAACTGCGTCAAATTACAATAAAAAATAATAAAACTTGGTAGGCAGAAGGTTTAGGTATCGCTGAATACGAATCCGCTGCCGCATTTGCAAAATTCAAAATGGCGGCGGCAGTACAAGCGGCCAAATAATGGTAGTTTCGTTTTTTACGAAAAAATATGAACTTTATAGTTGCACAGCTTTATATGCATCAAATTTTGAAATGTATGAAGCATTTTATTTTATGTCTATGATGTTGCTGATGATGAGTCTAAAGTCAGATTTCAAAAATTCAGAATGGCCGATTCAATATGGCTGTTCAAATGATAAAAAAGTTGATAAATCTTGGCCAAAAGAAGTTATGCTTATGAAAGTTTGTATGTGGAGAATTTTAGGGTCCCTGTATATGAACCTTGAGTCAGATTTTCAAGATTCAAAATAGCCGTTTCAATATGCCGACAGAAAGACTTGAAAATTTATACATGCTTGTGAAAATCAGTGACCAGGATTTTTTGGGTCGCTGAAAATCAATCTTGCGATACATTTTTAAATTTTAAAATGGCCGATCCAATATGGTGGACCAAAAACTTGGAAAATCGACACATTTTTGTAAAAATCAGCAACTCGGGATTACTTGGTACTCTGATTCCGAATCTTAGGTTAAATTTTGAAAATTCAAATTGGCCACTCTAATATAGCCGAAGAAAAAATGGAAGAATTTACAAACGTTTGTAAACATCTGTACTTCGGGATTGTTTGAGGCTCTGATTATGAATTTCAGGTGAGATTTTCATAATTTAAAATTGCCGATCAAATATGGTGGACGAAAAAATTGAAAAATTTATAAATTTTTATGACAATCAGTACTCAGGGCATTTCTAGATTGCTCATTTCGAATCTTTAATCAGATTTTACAAATTCAAAATGACCGATCCAACATGGCGGACGACAAACTTGGAAAATTTATAAATGTTTGTGAAAATTAGTATCCATGGAATTGCGCACGAAATTTTGTTACAAAATTAGTGAACTTTTGTGCAGAACAGTATTCATTTCCTCCTCACTGATTATGAATAGTAGGATGCGAATAATTTTTATTCAAAATGGAAAAAGCGAAAAAGACCGGATTTAATTCAAAACTTTGTAAATAATTGTTAACAAAAATAACTCTAAGGCCTCCTCGCCTTTTTTATTAATTCTCTTCGTTATATTCTGTTTCTGATTCGTGACTGCTTCCATTTTTCTTAACACGCTTTAAGCACTGTCACTCCAATTTTTAATCTTTTTTTCTTTTTGGACACGTAATGCACTTATTACTGGATCTCATGAAATAAGCATGAAATGGATAGTGCCTTCATCAGATTTTGATCGTGATAAGAGTCTACTGAAGTATACTCGTGCTCCTTGAAAAACTTTGGCTTCCTGAACCTCTTCTGACATCCAACCAATGGGCAAACCAAAAACCCTCATTATTTGACTTCCGTAAATCAGAACCTTATCTCCATGAACTCCATGAATTGAATTTGGCAATGAAGGCTTGATAGACAAAAAAAAAATTTTGTTCCTGAACAATCAGTTTTCGAAGGCCATTTGAATCGTTCATTTTATTTAGCGTAGCTCCGCATATGTTACATGAAGTAGAAGATGACTGCCTTGTCAGTACATTGCAGACTTTTCCATCAAGCATTGTAGGGTATAGCTTATGAGAAATGGTATAAATTTTTGTTTTGATAGTAACTAAAGTATGTTTCAAACGCGAGATTTGCTCACAATTATAACAATACACTTCTGTAGTTTTCTCTGATGTTTCTTTCGTAAACTGAAATTCGATCGGCCTGCATAATCTTACAAAAGATGGTCGATTATTCCCCGATAAAAAGCTTTGATGTGCTCGGAGGGTTTCATATTTAGATTTGGTCAAACCAACATCCATGTACATAGCTAATGTTTTGTTCACCGAATCGTCATCATAAGCTTCAGGATCATTAATATCGATTTCATACTGCTGTTGTAATAGTGCAATTGCTTTTAATAATACTTCTTGGCTATGGTTATCGCGCAGAGTTTGAGCACGTCTTGACTGCGTTCTTTTACTACAATCTGTATAACTTGCACGTGGGCGTCCGCGTCCACGAGCTGATGTTGGAGAAATTTGTAGTGTTAAATTACAAGATTTAAGTTGAGTCGGATTTTTAAATTTATTTGTATCAGTCCATATCCATTCGCATAACCCACTCACCTGTATGATAAAAGTCGACATTTTCAGAATTTTTTTAGTAATCGCTTGTATAGAAACTGTGAGAATGACTCACTTCAGATGCAGAAGTTAGATATTTGCCATAGTAACGGAAGAGAGTAAGAATTTCGTTGTTTCTGTACGACATAAAGTAGCCCAAAAAAACAATAAGAATTTCTTTGTTTTCGTACGCCATGAAGTTGCCCCAGAAAAAAAGTGAGAATTTCTTTGTTCTTGTACGACATGAAGTTGCCCAAGAAAAAGATAAAATGTACTCACGACCTTCTTTTTTTTTATTTCATTTGCATGATTAAGTAGATTGTTTTGACGATCAAAATCTAATGAAGAGACCTATCCAGTATCCAATTAATGATCATTTCTTCAGATCCAGTAATGAATATATCACGTGTAAATTTGAAACATAAAAAAATTTTTCATTTCAAATTATTAAAAAAATCTTTTCATAAGCATTTACAAAATAAACGTCACAAACGTTTATGAATTTTTCAATTTTTCGTCCACTATATTTAATAGGCCATTTTGAATTAGGAAAATCTGACCTAATATGCGGAATCAGAACCCTTAACAATCTTGAGGTACAGATTTTTACAATTATTTGTAAATTTTTCAATTTTTTCGTCCGCCATATAAGGGCGGCCATTTTAAAATTTCAAAGTTCAATCTAAGATTCGGAATTTGAGTCCCAAATAATCGCGAGGTACTTATTTTTACAAAAATGTGTCAATTTTCCAAGTTTGTGGTCCACCATATTGGACCGACCATTTTGAATTTTGAAAATCTGACTCAAGATTCATATTCAGCGACACAAAAAACCCTGGTCACTAATTTTCACAAACATGTATGAGTTTTTAAAGTTTTTTTGTCAGGCATATTGGATCGGCTATTTTAAATTTGGAAAATCTGATTCAAGATTCATATACAGCGACCCTAAAATTTTCCGTGTACAAACATTCATCAGCATAATTCCTTTTGACCAAGATTTATAAACTTTTTTATCATTCGAGCAGTCATATTGGATCGGCCATTTCGAATTTTGACAATCTGACTTCAGATTCATCATCAGCAACATCATACACATGAAATAAAATGTTTTACACCTTTCAAAATTTGATGCACATAAAGCTTTGCAACTATAAAGTTCATATTTTTTCGAGAAAAACGAAACTACCCAACTTTGGCCGCTTGCGCTGCCGACGCCATTTCAAATTTCGCAAATGCGGCAGAAGATTCACATTCAGCGATACCTTAACCTTCGTTGTACCAAGTTTCATTATTTTCTATTTTAATTACATTACTCCGAATACACCGCACCTTTAACGAACCTCCTGTCTCAAAATCGGCTGTAGCGAGGGACCCCTGAGGTACAGAAGGCCTTCGAGAACCAGAGGAACGCCTTCCGGAACCCAGCCCCGCTCAGCCAACCGGACCCAGCACCGCCGTTCATCCTCCAAACTGATGCCAGCGCCATTGGCATGGGAGCCGTCCTGATGCAGGAAGATGAGAACAAATGCGCTACATCACTTCGTACGCCAGCGCCAAATTTTCGCCCACGGAGTTGCGTTATCATTGCAACGAGCAGAAGTTTCTGGCGGTTGTCTGGGCGATCAAGAGGTATTACCCTTACCTGAAGGACCGACCTTTCATCCTGAGGACGGACAGCAAGACCCTCACTTGGCTAGATCGGATTAGGGACACCAGAGGAAGGAACTCACCTTTGAGATCGAATTCTGTATCTGAAAGGAGGACCAACTGTCGGACGCACTATCCCGCCACCTGGATCCAGATGCACCCTTCCCCTTGGAGCTCAACCTCGACGTCGCTTGCTGCCACCTTTGCCTTTGCACCAAGCTACCCGGCTACCTCATGATGGGACGCGGGATCCCCAGACCAGGGGAATGGGATCCACGCCCCGTCGACGAGACAAGACCCGAAGCCGTGTCTCACGGGGAATGTGAGGAAAGAGTATGAGAAAAAACAGGAGATATACCAAAGACGCTATGCTGGAGCTTAATAATTTAATAATTTCATGAAATCGCGTGAGTGAGAGGCGACAAACGAGAGGAACCTCTAATTCTCACTTTAGTTATCTCAATTTTCAGTATCCTTTCCCTTGCCACTACGACGACCTTTGCTTGCCAATTCACGAGCTACACGCTCACTGATTGCTGCGCGTTGCCAAACCGCCTCGTTGATTGGCGCGTGCTCCCTCAGCGAGCCGCTAATTCACGAGCTACACGCTCACTAATTGGCGCGCTGCCAAGCCGCCTTGTTGATTGGTGCACGCTCATTTTGATGTACAACTTGCTTATTTTCAGTAAGTTTCATCTCATGAATAATAAATATAAGTTCCTACACCGTCATTTCGCGAAAAAAGGCTCACTGATTGATACGCGCTGCCAAGCCGCCTCGTTAATTGTTGGGCGCTCCTTCTGATATACAACTTGCTTATTTCTAGTAATTCCCATCTCATAAATAATAAATGCAAGTTCGTACACCGTGAATTCGTGAAATAAGGCTATAGAAATCATAAATTGATTCTAGTCTTGATGTAGATCAAATGACTTGCTCACTGATTGATGCACGGTACCGAGCCACCTCGTTAATTGTTGCGCGTTCATTTTGATGTAAAATTTGCTAATTTCTAGTAATTTTTCACCTCATAAATAATAGTAATGGGTTCCCAAACCGAGATTTAGTGAAATAAGGCTTTAAAAATTATAAATTGTTTAATTATAAATCTCTTTCGTGATTATTAATAATAATCACTATGATGTTCTGCTTCAACTTTCATGTTGTACTTAAGTTTCTTATTCTTTATCAAATCATTTAAAATTTTTGCTGTATCCCATGTTTGTACTCAAACTTCATATTTTTATACATTAACAAATCGATTTATATATTACGACCAATGAGCAAGCTACACACTCATTCAACTCATTGATTGATACGCGGTGATGTCCCGCCTCGTTGATTGGTGCACGGTCTCCTAGCGAGTAGTCAATACACGGGCCACAAGCACATTTCCATGAACGGTACCGAATCGCTTTGTTTTTCGGCGCTCGCTCCCTAAGCGAGCAGCCATCACACAGGCCACAAGCTCACTACCGTGAACTGGGCCGTGTCGGCCCGCTGGTTGTAAAAGAATGCGGGCTAAATCATATTGGAGGTCGGGACAATAGCAAAATGAAGCATGCAAGCTATTAGATACCAAAGAGCAGGAGGTATTTCTGGCAGAAGTATTCTAGATTTGCACACTTTTCTATCAAAATCTTTTTCTATTTTGTGTTATGTTCGCGAGAAATTTAAAAATCCAATTTCATGAAAGAGATAGTTTAGCCCTCATAAAACTGATAGAGTGCCTTCCTTAGATAAGCAGAAGGTTTTCAAAAATAATGGGAAAAATAGAAAACGTGGGGTGTTATATGATATGGTATTTTCTTGTTTTTGAATTTCGAGGAAAAGAACATGAACCCCCAACTTTTTCAGTTTTCCAATATTTTTTTAAGGTTTCTGCTTGTATAGGGAAGACAGCCTACCAGTTTTACGCATGCTAAACTATTTTTGAGAGCAACAGCATTTTTATTGTTCAAATTAATTCATTGGAAATGTTGAAGTCATGCGATTAGAAATGAATTATAATGCAGAATTATGATTTGAAAATATGCTGATTATACAATGAAACAATAAGAAATAATTTTCACTGTTTCATTGTATAATTCGCAAAAACAGAAAACAAGGTGTCCAGCAAAGACGTACGATAAAATTCCCGTACACTTGCCGTACAATTTCCGCAGGCTTTTGGACAATTTCCGTACAAATTTAAAAAAGATAGGGTCAACAATGTAAACAAAATATGTATATGCATACTTTATAATCTAATCAAATAGTTTAACTCTTATTCTCCGTCCTCTGCTAGCGAATGAAATGAAGTGTTCAAATCTTGAATGGTCTTTGTATAACACTGTTCCAAGAAAGATAATTCCTGAGTAACAGAACTCCACTTCAAAAAAAAATTAAACAACACTTTAAAAATGACAAGAGATTTTTTTTTTTGATACATTTAAATAAAATTCTGCTTATAAAAATTCGCTACAAAGAAAATTGATGTTTCCAGAGAATGAGAAATGTGAATGCAGCTTTGTAAAATACTGAGTCGTGTTTTTATAAAGATTATACCCCGAAAAAAACCCTCGTAAGAAACGAGGGTACAAAACGCCGCCAAATCATAAATTA
>JAUMHM010047207.1:0-15204 GCA_032362435.1 Melikaiella ostensackeni
GATATCGTAAAGACACCTCAACGACATAGACATAGGATGTCGTAAAGTTGTCGTAAAGACGTCGCCAAATTTTGTGCCCACTGGGTTGTTCAACAGTGTATTGTTTTCAAAGAATAGAGTTTGTTTAAATAAATATCGAGTGTTATCGGCTGACCAAATATGATTACTAGGTCTCATCACCAAGTAATTTGTGGTTGATCTCTCTTGAGGCTGATGGAGCGGTGTACAAAAAAATGGTATAATCTGTAGGGTCACTCAAATCTCCACTAAGAATCGATAACTACAGATTGAGGTTTTAAAAAGGAACTTTGCAAAGTTCGCTGCACCCCGAAAGGGGTTTCTCTGTGGCAGGAGTTCTGCCTAGTATCTAGTTTATCGGAAAGAATGAGATACCTTTGATAGAATGCGAGAGTGAAAAAGTGTGAAAAAGACGGAAAGTAGAAGCGCACGAGGTCGAAAATGCCTTCACATGGAAGTCAAAAGAGAAACCAACACTCATTTCTAACAAGAATTTCTTCGGGACAGGAGCGTCACTGTACCTGCACTGGCGGCAATGAGTACTTTTTTTTTACCCCATTTCCTATTTTGCATATAAAACCCGGATCCCATGCGAGAATCACAAACAAATCGATCAATTTGAACAAATGCGTGGACCGCGTGGTAAGATCACATTCCAGATAATATACAATCATAGCTCTATCAGCTGGTGGCGGTAACCATACTCACGCTAGCGTCAAGTGTTTGCTGCCAACCTCTGGCGATAAACCCGCGGACCCCTGCCGCGTCCAGCGGATAGGACATATGATTGGCTATTATCTAGAATGTGATGTTACCGTGCGGTTCTTGTATTTGTTGAAATTGATCGTTTTGTTTGTGATTTTCGCATGGAATCCGGTTTTTGCATGCAAAATAGAAAATGCGGTAAAAAGAAAAGAGCACTCATTGCCGCCAGTACAGGTACAATGATGCTCCTGCCCCGAAAAAAATTATTGTTACAAGTTAGTGTTGGCTTCTCTTTTGACTTCCATGTGACTGCATTTTCGACCACGTACGCTTATACTTTCCCTTATTTTCACACTTCTCCACTCTCGCATTTTATCACAGATATCTCCTTTTTCCCGTAAACTATATACTAGGCGGAACTCCTGCTACAGCGAAATCCCATCCGGTATGCAGGAAACTTTGCAAAATGCCTTTTTAAAACCTATACCTATACCTATATAGAATACAAATTAAAAACAATATATTTTTCAAGAGAGCAGTTGAGAGGATAGAGAATGATCGACACGGATACATATTCTATTCGTGACACGTTATTAAGAGCTTAACAAATTCTTGGCCATTTCTGATACCAAATTCAAGGCGCTAAATTTTTTTAATTAATTAGATAACTGATTCAATATTCCAAATTTTGTATCATGGTCTGGCTTTTACTCTCACTGCGAGAGGTCACAGAAAAGTCAAATTGAGACAAAACCCAGGTAACGACGTAAGAAGATTATCTTGTAAGAATCATGCAATGAAGCTGATTCAACTTATCAAATGTGACTAAAAACATGTCACAGGTGACTAGTTCCTTTTAGCACCAACTTATTAAATATTACGTTCCTATCAGTAAAAAGAATGTCGCATGCAAGTAACTAGGATGTCATAATCATGTAATAGGAAAAAATATCATGGCGGCTGTAATCACGGAAATTTATCTGTATCTCGATGATAACTTGAAACTGTCGAAAACAATTTTTATAAATTGAAAATGTTTAGCGAGATGGTGAAAGAAACTGACTTCAGTGACTTCAGGCCAGTGATTCCAGCGAAGGTTTACTCCTCACTTCACAAGTTTTCAACCCCTCGATTATTATTAACTTAAAAAATGATTTATTACTATTTATTATTACAAAATCTTCAAAAAAACCATTATTTATTCTTTTTTTAACAGGAGATCTCACTTCGCCAAAAAGAAAAACCATTCTTTTACGCGTTACAGGAGATTTTTTTCTCCTAAGTCCATGTTTATTCGAAAAAAAATGATTCTTTCTTCTCGTTGACAGTTATCAAACGAAAATGTATTTCTCTATCATTGAAACTTGTGAGCGGTCACAGAGGTCTTGAAAAATTCAACTTAGCTTTCTTATTTGAATTTGAAAAAGTTGGTGTTTGAGTGCAAAATATGAAATTGGAGCACCATAGGTGAATACTCCTTAACGCCTGTGTAGTGCAATGGCATTCTTATCCCGAAAATGGTAAGTTTTCTAAGATTCATAAATTTATAATTATCGTTTCGAAAAAGATTTGATGTTTTATTAAGCTTCAACCCTGCCGCAGTGTTGAAAGGGAGAGAGGACGAGGTTACGACAGGAGGCAGAAAGTTGAGTTGTCGCTTTTCTTTAGGTTTTGTTATTCGATCTCTCGTCCACTGGTGGGAAGCAGTTGTGGTGTTAGTGTGGTGAACCACTCGGCCGGGCGAAGTCCCTTTTTCTCTTTTCTGTTCGGTTTCGACTTTCGTGCGGGGCACTCGTAGCCATTTCTAAGAGACCGAGTTCAACACGCAACACTGTTTGAAATTAATACTATTACAGATTCGGGTTTCCAATCATTGTCCCTCGGTCTGGTTCGACTGTCACTGGGAGAGGTCGTGAAAAAGTTAAATTAAGACACAAGTCTCATTCATACCGCGCTTGCCATTAATTGAAGCATGCTCTAAAAAACAGTGCATTATACGCCACTTGCCATAAGGATTATTTGGTACTTATATTCACATATTAGATGACCCTTATTAAAGTAGCGCATAATGCACTGTTATAGAGCACGCTTTAATTGTAGATTTAAGTCAAAATTCATATTCCACTACGAATAGCTGTCAATTCCAATAAGTGATCACATCACAGTGTCAAATGTTTTATATTTTCTGAGTGTAAATACCGGTTAAAATTTTCGTTGTAGTTTTTAACACTCAAGTTACTTGCGAGCACGAACCCTGACCTCGTAAGGTGTATATTCTTCGGAATGTTTGACTTTGACGGAAACAGTTGGGACAATAACTGATTTATGAACAATCACGGGTTGTAAAGAACAATTCTAAATTATACTAAGTATTTTATTCATCTTTATTTCCAGAAACCTTATTAACGGATAACTATCATTATGGGAGATGCGGGTATAAAACATTTTTTGTGTAAAACTTCGGATAGGGCTGGAATTTGTGGAGAATGGGAAAAGTCTGTCGAATTATATTTGGCTTCAAAAGAAATTGTAGATCTAGTGAAAAAGAGAAATAAATTACTACGCATTGGAGAAACGCAACTTCAGGAAGTCGCGTATGATTTGCCAGGCGCCAACGAACCTTTTGTTGCTGAGAAAAATAAATACATATTTAAGACATTGATAGACGAATTTACAGAGTATTTGGTGCTTATTTGGTTCCAATTCTTAAGAATCCAAAGAAATTATTAATTTAAAGGATAAATTTATTAACTGCTGGTCGACAAAGACAGCTAAATCATTCCATAAACAGACCTCAAACGCGAAGAAAATTCAATTCGTCGGTAAATTCCCTCAAAACAAACATGGAAGGAGATTCGAAATTAGTGGAACCGATTGGCGAAATGAGAAACTTTGATTGTTTTAAAATCGATGAAATCCATCAACATGGGAAAGAGCAAGCTAGAGACGAGTTGATTTACTGCGCAGTAGGAGGAGAACCGATAACTCTTCATGTTCACTCTGAGAAAAGAGAAAGCATAGAATGCTTTTATGTGGTAAAAGACGGGGACGTCTCACTACTGAGAAAAGATTCCGCGCAACTGTTAGGAGTATTGAAAGTTGCCATCAACGCAAATGTTAACCACATTGAAAACAAAACTCCATTTCCAGAGATCAAAAATATTACCGTGAAATTCACCATTAAGGAAAAAATAAATTCCGTCAAGCAACCAGTAAGAAGAATCCCGATAGCAGTAGAATTCCAAGTTAAAGAAAAATTAAAAGCTTTGGAAAGTGACATAAATGAGCGGGTGGAAAGAACGAGCGACTGGATTCCTCCTATAATTGTTATTTTCAAATCATTAAGTAATAGGTTACTACTATAAATATCAAAAATAAAAATTTTAAAACAAAACACCTCCGGTATCATAATTCAACATCGTACCGAAATGTTCTCGAGGTTGGGACTCCCGAAGTCTATTGTAGCCGATAATGGACCAGAGCACATCAGTCAGGAATTTAGAAGATTCTGTAAAGAAAATAATATCGAGCTGGTACAAATTACGCCATATTGTCTGCAAGCAAATAGGTAAGTAGAGAACATGAGCAAAAACCCTAAAACGTCTTCAAATCGGTTATGCTAACGGTATGAATTTACAAGAGGAATTGCAAAACTTTGCTTTGATGCACAATTTTACATCTTACGGTACCACGGAAAGTCACCATCGGAAATGATGTTTAATCGCAACATAAAAGATTATATCCCATCAATCCTTGATATTAATGAGGAGAGCACTAACTAGGGACAATAACATTCTACACAAACACAAAGAAAAGGAAACGGAAAACGTGATAAGAGGTGCAAAGTGATTATGTGCAGACAGGAGATAAGGTCCTCCTCAGAAGCATGGTCGTTGCCAATAAGCTGATACCAAGCTTTGATGAGAAGGAATATGAAGTGTTAGAAAGAACAGGAAATGAATTGACATTGTTTAGAGATAACAAAATTTCCAAGCGTCATGTATCACACGTTAAAAAGGTATCTAAGCCGGAAGAGACCTAAGCCATACACTCCACTCATTTTCCAACAAGTCTCGAACCAAACCAGCGTTACGGTCCGAAGATGAACAAACAAGGGTAAAAGAAGACAGCGGTAGAGGTCCAAGGATGGAGTCAGCGCCTTCGAAGATAGAACCTTTGAATCTAATCAGAAAGAAGGGATTGTGGAGACCTTCGGTTAGTGGTAGTGGGGACGAACGGCGAAGGGGGAATCGATCGATTAAGGGTCAGTCGGGCCGTAGCCCTGAGGGCGTTTGGCTTGTCATCAATGTAGGACATAATAGAGATAAAGTTTTATTCATCAATTATGCGTTTAATCAATCTGTTGCCAAGTATTGATTCTTCTTGTGAAGTTTGCAATAAACAACTTGTGATCTTTAAATGTTGGACTATCCATTGGGAGCAGGGTACTCCAGCTGCCGTATGACACACGCCCCAAGACACATTCTTGGGGACTGGTTTCTTTGCTGCCGAATGGCACACGCCCCAAGACATATTTCTTGGGTACCTGTTCTCTTGCTCCCGAATGGCACGCGCCCCAGGACACATTCTTTGGGACCAGTTCTTTTTCTGCCGAATGGCACGGGCTAAAAAAAACATTCTTCGCGACCGGTTTTTTTGCTACCTTGTGACTAACGGTCACTGGAAGTTTTGTAACCGAAAATCGTTCACTGAAAAAAACCAACGTTTTTTACAATTCTTTCACATATTATAAAAGATAGAACTTTCTTAAAAACGAAGAAACTGCGCCATTCTACTCTCTATGAGAATAAATATTTTAAAACTTAAAATTTCAAGAACTGTATCCACGCAAGTATATAAAACTCTCGAACCAACAAATTCTCTCTCACAGAATTCTACCAAATGAATCTTACTTCACAAAATGGTGGTTACTTGATTTCTTATATAGAAGAAATCATAAAAGGTTCAACGAAAAACATTGATTTCTTTTTTGTATCATGCAGGTACACTAAATTGCCTTGTTATTTTCTAATAATTTTCTTAAGTAAGCAATCTGTGAAGTTACTGTTAATAATTAGTCGAAAGTGAAGAAATTACCTTATGTGTTGAGTAGAAGTAGGACGGTGGAAAGACACAAAATCATCATCTTGATCACAGATACTGTTTTAATTCCGACCGCATTTGAGCTACTATTACAAATTTTATTTCTACAAGTATCGTCGATAACTTTTTTTTCATCATGATATACATGATGTTCTTTTTTATAGCACAATGAATTCATATTCCGATGAATTGCTTTGCAGTCGTAATCTTCGGCTCCATCACAAATGCAGGTATTTAATTTATCTGCTTTCTCTTGGCGTTTCAAAATTTTAATGGAGTTTTGGCACCTAAACAAAAATTTAGAAAATCAATGTTAATTAACTGGTGAGAAATTGTTTAAGTACTACTAGTGTAATAGTCAGAAGCTTCAGAAAAATTCCAACTATAACAAATGCTTTATATGTAGGGAAGGGTGCTGCGAAAATGCAAAAAAGTACGTCTACAATAGGACTTGAAAACTTTGACGTTCTTACGTTACGCGTTTTTCTAAAGCGACGAAAGCGTTGTGCCACGATAATGTCAATCAAGTCATTCTGAATAAACAGTATAGATCAAATGGGATTGAACTAAATTTTTGGATACAGGTCAAATTCATTCAGATTGGAACGCAGTGAATTTTCATCGTAAGAGCCCGACTTTTTAAAATTAGATTAGAATGAGTTTATTGTCAGAGGTCGGATTCATTCGGATTGGTACAGGAGCGAATACCGGTTTTTTAGAACTTTAAAAGTGAGATATAGGTTTCTTTACATTATTCCCCACAGGTATCTATATTTCACTATTTTTCGACGTAGTCGCTTTCCCGCTCTATGCAAGTAGTGAGCCGTGGCACAAGTTTTTTGATGCCCTCCTCGAAGAAGTTTCCCGCCACCGCCTTCCTCCACTTCAGGACCTCTGTTCTTACCTCCTCGTCGGTGGAAATTTTTTTTTCATTCATGTGAGTCTTCAGGTAGGTAAGCAGGTGGTAGTCTGAAGGCGCCAAGTCAGGGGAGTAAGCGAAATGGTTAAAAACATCCCAACCGAATGAATCCAAAAGTGCTTTGGTGGCCAAGGCTGTGGGCGGACGAGCGTTGTCATGCAACAAGCACACTCCCTTCGTCAACATTCCCCTCCGCTTGTTTTGAATCACCCTCTTGAGCTTTTATTAGGGTCTGACAGTATCTTTCTGCATTGATGGTCTCCCCCTGAGGCAGAAATTCGATCAAAATGATCCATGTTCGGTCCCAAAACACAGAAGCCATGATTTTTTCGCTCGAAATCGAAGTTTTGAATTTTTTGGCGAATGGGGAACTGGTGCGACGCTACTCTGACGACAGTCTTTTTGTCTCTGGAGTGTAATGAGCCACCCAGGTTTCATCCCCTATAACAATAGAGCTCAGAAAATCCTCACCTTCCAGTTCAAACCGCTCAAGGAACTCGCGAGCGCTAACGACCTGATTCACCTGTGCTGCTCTGTCAGTTGTTTTGGGACCCACCTGGCGCACAATTTTCGGTATCCCAGCGTGTGTGTGATTGTGTCGCGTAAGAGACTTCTGGAGAGTTGTGGAAACCTCGCGGAAATTTTATCCACTGTCAATCGGCGGTCTTCACGAACAACTTCCTCAATTTTTTGCACCAACTCATCGATCAAAATGAAAGGTTTTCCACTCCTCTGATTGTCATCAACATTTGTTCTGCCTTCTTCAAATTCCTGACACCACTTAAAAACGTTCGTTCGATTCATAACACCTCCACCATAAACAGCTTGGATTCGTTAAAAATTTCAGTAGATGTTTTTCCTTCTGCGTGAAGGAACTGGATGACACTGCGCACTGAGCATTTGATGGGATTTCTTATTGACAACCTTCGTATCTATCGTATCCTGTGGCCACTCAACTCACGATCGTGAGGCGTGACAGTACGTGTAATTAACCGCGGTTCCACTGAGAGCCAGTGCCAGTTTCCTGGTTAGCAGTTGCTCCCAGCGGGATCCTGCGGTGTTTGTTTAACCAATTTTTTATATATAATGCAAAATAGGTACCCGATAAAGTACATGCAATACTCTGTTTCACAAATTGTCTAGGCAATATATATAATGCCCAAAAGAGACCATGCAAAGTGTGTAATACTCTCCGTTTCACAAACTGTCTGAGCATTCAAACTAATGGAGGATCTATAAGCTCAGGTAATGAACGCAGATGCTATTCCAAAATTTATTTAATAGAAATATTTATTCACCGTTTGCTCTTGACTATAGAATTCATTTTGCGCATCAAGTCACTTTTTGCAATCTCAGTCTGCCATTTTGAACCAGCCATTTCGAGTTTGACACTTCTGACATCGGATTCGAAATCTGGGACCCCAAAAATCCCCAAGTATAAAATTTTTCGGAATTCTTGGAAACAAAACAAAATTTTTTCGCCATATTATTTCTCTTATTTCAAATTTGAAAAACTGGACCTTAAAGTCGTGATCAACAACCTGAAAAAAACCTAAATACTGATAGAATGAGGAATGGATGTGATGGAAAGAATCCTTCGCAGTATTAGCGTCTGGGGATTTGTGAAAGATGAAAAAGGAGACAAAGATACCGACAACCTACGAACTACACTGTTTTATTACTCAATAAAAAATAAAAAATTTCATAGTTCTACTGAAAAGGTACGGCATTCTATAATAATGCCTAGAGAGTATATATAATGCCCGGTTTTTATACTTTGCCTGTAGCATATCATAACAAAGTTATATTATTAACAATAATATAACAATATTATAATAAAGTTTGCTCTGGCCTGCAGGACCAGAGCAAGAAGTGGGGGAGGACCCACGCTAGGGTCTCTTCCCCATATCCCACCAACGCCTATGATAGTTCTCATGCTACCTTCACCCAAATACGGTTCGTATCCTTCAAAGCTTCCGTAGAACCCAACTGTGCAACCTCATCTCCGAGAAAATCACTCCAGCCAACCAAGGTGCCCAGGATCGGTTTAGCTTCTCCGATTCAAGTAACATCGCTTGACCGATTTGGCTTCGCCGCCCGACGGGGCCTTTAGTATCTCTTGGCGTTCGCGCCACTTCGTTACTTAAAAGTTGGTTGAATAAACCTAACATTTATAGTTACTCGTTGTTTCATTCTCGACTTCGCCCCCCTTTCGACGTACCACATCATTTATCCATCCTCAATGCGTAACCCCGTCACAAACTTGAAGCCTAAACTTTTAAAAATCCCATAATTCCTTCATTCTGCACTTCCTAGAAGGGGGTTCGTCAGAAGTGGAAGTCCCAAAATCCTCAGAAAAGTCGAGAGTATTCCGTGAATAGTTGGTATACTCCGCGTGTTCGCGAGCTCGGTCATCTTCAACAAATGAAACAAATTACCCTAAAAATAAAATGCATTGTATGTACTCCATGTAACCGGATTGTACTAGTAAGGGGTTCAAATAAAAATCATAAAATTAAAAAATAGTCGATATTGAAAAGTAGTGAAGAAAGATCAGTTTGCAAAATAAAATTCTAGAGGAAAATAATGATAAAAATAAATAGGGAAACAGAAAAGTAGAGGAAAATAGAAGAAAAATTACGCCAAGTACAAAAAGCCAAGCGGTGTCAGTGAAAGAAAATGGGGCGTAAAATCAGTCGATCGGACGAGTGAGAGTTATCGGTGACGTGGATCCACATTTTCCCACGCTTTCCCACCCCCAGTGGATGAGTACACTACGTGGTCAAGCCACGCATTTCTCCACGAAGGAAAACAGAGACGCTCAGATACTTCACGCGTCTCACTAGTCGAGAGGGTATGCGTAACCTCACACGGCAGTTAATGCTTCCAGACATTTCACGTCATTTTCCGGGAAACTAGTCGAGAATTCGGCGTGGGGAAATGCATAAATTAAAGTCACTCTGAATTGAATTTCTGTATATAGTTCTTTTGAACAGTAAATAATATATTACTTCTGGAGTTTTATGGGGAAATCAACAATTTAGTAAAAAGTAAATTATAAACTTTAAGGTAAATATATTTCGTTAGGACATTTTGTATGCTGATTCTTTCAGTAGCTTCAAATAGGGAAAAGGTGATTCTGCTGAAAGAAACAACACTCTAAGACTATAACCCTATAGATATGGTCTTAATTTTCGGATGGCTCAGACCACGGCTAGGCAATCTCTTTCTGAGACCGAGTACCGAGATTCGGCACCATGCCTCTGCTTGCGTAAACGATTACGTAGTTTACGCCGTCTATGGCTTGAGTGACCAGGGCTCCAAACCCCGTGTTACCTGAGTCAGTTTCAAGGTGGAAGGGCTGTGCGACGTCTGGGCAGGTCAAAATTGGTGCTTATGTTAAAAGGTCTTCAATTTTTTGGAAGGCCTGATCTTGTTCTAGTCTCCAATCGCATGTCTCGTCTTTTTTCAACAATCTATTAAACGGTTCTATTATTTTGGCGAATTGCAGAATGAATTTTCTGTACCAACTTGCCATCTCTATAAATCGTTGTAATTGCTTTATGTTTTTTGGTTTAGGGAATTCTAGGATTCTTTGTATTTTCGTGCTCGTTCACTTGGAATCCTTTCTCCTTGACTTTAAAACCAAGATATTTAATTTCTAAGCAGTCAAATTCGTATTTGTGATATAGCTGATCGGTAGATTTCAATTATTTATTTTGTCCAATAGATTGTTTAGATATTTTAAATGGTCTTCAAAATTTTTAGTTACTATAACTATGTCGTCTAAATAGCAGAAAATGTTAGACTTTGAGTCTAGAGTGATAATTTTGTCCATCACTCGCTGGAAAGTGGCTGGAGCATTGGTTAGACCAAACGTCATCCTTTTGAATTGGTACATGCCCTTTCCAAAAACTGTGAACGCTGTGACAGGTTTTGTGTTTTCTTCTAAAAAAATTTGTAAATAAGCTCATTTTAAACCGATTTTTAAGATGAATTTTGCAGATCATAAGGTGTCAAGAATCTCTGTCATCAGTGGGATTGGATAGAAGTCCTTTTTTGTGCTATTATTTACCTTTTTGGATTCTAAGCAGAATCTTCAATCTTTACACGGTTTTTTGACCATCACTATCGGGTTTGACCAATCAGAACAAGAAGGCTTTATGATTTCCTGTTCTAAAAACTTATCTGCGGTTTGATAAATTATTATTTTTTTTACTCACGTGGTAATAGCGCTGTCTAATAGGGTCGTGGCCTTACACGTGTATTTCGTGTTTCGTTAAATGAGTCGCTCCATGTTCTTTTCCCTGGTAAATTTTTAGTTTGTTTTCTAACAGTTTTTCTAATTGAGATTGTTGGCTTTCGTTAAGATCAACAATACCTTCGCAAATCTCTGAAGAATAAGTATTTCATTCGTCGACTTTTCCTAAACTACTTGAAATGTTATTTAACATGATCGCTTTATTTTTATAATTGATCCATTCGCTCCCATTTTTTATTTCGGTCATCTCGTTTGTTTTTTGAGATTCTCTATTATCCTTCGAATCAGTAACTTTATTTTCCCACAGATTACTATCAAAATTTTTGTAAGAATCCTCGTATTTGCTATTATAAAACATCTTTTCCGAATTACTTTCCTTATTCTTTTTTCTAATTCTAGGTTTTTTTATTCAAAGTGAGTCTTTTGAGCTTGTCTCGTCGTTAGTGTCTTGGGTGGAGTTGCCCTCTAAGGGTTGGAATTTGTTGCTTGTAAGGATGCTTATTAAGCCAGGAATATCCTTTGTAGGATTTGTCACAAGAGTTTGGACGACTGTGGATTTTTGGGATTGATTAGGATTGATAGTTACTAGGGGGATTTCACTATCTCTTAACATTGAGTTGCTTTTGTTAAGCTCTCTTGTACTTTTCAATTTAATGCTACGTCCGAATTTCGGTTTCTTATCTTTAATTTTATTTTCATCTATAATTCATGTTTTATCCCTAATATTTACATTTTTACTTCCCTTATTTCCTTTAGCTTTTTTGTCAGGTATTGGGAAGGATGAAGAGTTAGGGTGCGCTTCCAGAGGATAACGGGTTGGGAGATCACCTGGTAACCACCAAGTTTCTGAGTCATAGTTTAAGGTCATCCGTAAGGTTTTTAGCATGTCTGTACCTAAAATACCAATAGACTTTAGTTTTGGAACTCACCTGAACAAGTTTTTCGCTTCTTTGCCGATAATAAATGGGATTACTACTTTTCCAATCATATCGACGGTTTCTTCGTTCGCGAACATAAATTTTCGCGAAACGGGTTTAAGAATTGAATAATTGGAGTTTTGGATTTTTTCCGATAATTTCTTGCCCACATACGAATGTGTGGTTCCTGCACCTACTAGGATTCAAAATAAACTGTTTTCGAATATTGTCATAAAAAAAACGTGTTTCCGTCATCTCAACTTTATCCGAATTCAATATTTCCGGCGATTCGGCAATAGGTTTTAATATTTTAGTCCTAATACCCGCCCTCCCAATTTCCATGGTTTTAAGCATAATAGGGGCACTCTCTTTCAAAATGTCCCGCTGATCCGCAATGATAACAATAAGGATTTTTTGTAGTTTTCTCTGCGCTGGCGTTTTATGAATTTGAATCTTGTTTTTTTTGCCCGAATTCGTATTTGTATCATCTTGCTGATTCGAATTAAAATTGTCCGATGTTTTTATTTTTATTCCCATGATTTGGTTTTTAGGAATTATACTTTTCTTGGTTGTTATTATTACTTCCCGAACTATTTCCCGGGTTTTCTTGTGGAAATTCGATCATTGGTTGATTTTGTCTATGATTTAATCCTATAGCCATTTGGTTAAGCATGGGGAACATTTTATTATAGTACGGGTTAAATGGGTATTTTAGTCTATTGTTTGGGAATCTTGGTTGAAAATTTGGCTGGAATCTAGGCTGGAAACCAGATGGAAATCTAGTTCTAGAATTAGGCCTTTGGTTTTGTTAATATTGGTTTCGAAAAGGGTGAAAAGGAAATCGAAAAGGTGGAAACGAATATCGACATTCAAATTGTTTTTTACCTTCGTAATTCTGGTTTTGATTTTCGTTTTGGATACCATTTTGAGTATTATTTTTTTCTTTTTTGTCATCTTAAACGTTTTCAAAATTTTTTCATCCTCATTACCATGATTTCGCTCTTGTTCGTCTTTATTCCCAATTTTTGGTACGGTTATTTGTAAACCTTGACCTCGCATTTTGGATTTTGCTAGCTCCTGACTTATGAGCTGTGAAAGAGCCATTTCGCGGTGATCTCACGGATCTACACGCAGGTGAGCGAACTTTCCCAACACTGCCTGTACATATACAATGAAAATTTAAAATTTGGAACTTGGGACTTGGATGGATTTGATCCGTTTCATCCACGGCTGCTACCTCCGTTTTGCTTCAGCCATATTTATTCATCTGATTAAACCACGAGTCATGCGAGTGTCGTGAGCTGTATTTATGCGCGTACAATTGTATACAAAAAGTATGCTGACAATGCTGAGATTTATTCTATTCATTACTTTACTATTGACTTCTTATAAGCTTTACAATACTTCATCTTCAGGGTATACTAAATATTTTACGACCGGTAAGTACAGAAATATTAAAATGTGTTTTACATAGATGTTTTCACATAAGTTGCATTTTCTCACATTTTCATAATTCAAACCTTAATTTTAGTACATCCGTCTACCCAACACTTAGCGTTATTGCAATAAAATACCTTTCTATCGTCACAACTTCTGTGCCTTCTGAACGACTTTTCTCGAGCGCAGAGAACCTTATGATAGTCTATCAAAGCCGACTTTCACCTGAGCCTTTGCAACAATTACGGTTCTTATACTCTTTGTCATAATAGTAATATTAGAAGATATCAGTATTACCTTATCAGTATTATTATCAGTAGTGTAGCCAAAAAATATTTCACATATGAAAGATTGAAACAGATGCATGTGTACTGATTAAAATTTTAAGCGTAAATCGATATTATCAAAACTGTAAGAAAATAATATTTTTACGAATAGATTCCTGTGCTTCCACTTGAAAAAGACGTCTAAACCAAGAATTACAGAACACATAATTAATTATAAACAAATAATTACAAGAAAAATACAGTAATTTTAAAAAATTCGCTTCTTCAAGATTGATTTTTTCAGAATCGATTCTTTTCTTTCGATTTTTACGTGAATCGATTCTCTTACATTCGATTTAGATTCGATTTACGAATTGATTCTTTTCGAAGAATCAAACATCCCTAGGTCTTGGTCTTGGCTATAGTTCTTGTGTTTTGGTGTGTCGTTAAGATCAAATTTCTATATTATTGGTCTCACTGTCAAGTTATTCGTATTAACGTTTCAGAGTGGGGGTGCAGCTGCACCTTTCCAATTCAAACTTTCCACATCGCTTGCCGTGTTGTTTGGTTTTGCCATTATCTTCTTCATTTTGTCCGATCTGAGTTTCACGTAAATTCTAATCTGGGTTAAATTCGTATCATTGAGACACCCTATGCGTATTCACTTAGGTTTCCCAATCTCGAAATTAATTTCGATGAAAATATTTTAATTAGGTACAATTTCAATTGGTCGAGAATCCGAAATTTGGCTTGTTTTCGTCCTACGACCCTTTGATTTCAATGTACTATCGAAGAAACAAGTTCGTTCCCTTTTGTACAAATCTACGAATTCTACGCCTATATTTTATCGTCTTTCAAAAATGAAATATCTACAACAGTTTTTTATCAATCTAATGATTGTCGTATATTTAAGCAATAATAAATAAAAAATTTGGGCAAAGTAAAACTGCAGTCTGCTTTTTGAGTTCAAGGAGAACACACACGTGCTTTTTTAAGATCAATAAACGTTATTTGGTATTTTTTCAGATACCATGCTTCGAACGGGATACGAGGCTCCTCGTCTTTAGGCGCGAATCTTTCGTAATTTGTTTAACAAAAGCCCAAATACTGTTGAAGTAATTACAGACATATTTCAAATCTTCGGTACTTGTGCCTTAGGGATATTTTATCGTCTTTCCGATATGAAATATCTACAACACTTTTTTATCAATCTAATGTTTAACGTATATTTAATCAATAATAAATCAAAAATTTGGGAAAAGTGAAATTGCAGTCTGCTTTTTGAGTTCAATGAGAAGATACACGTGCTTTTATAAGATGAACGAAATTATATTTAGTATTTCTTTAGATAAAATGCTTCGAACGGGATACCAGGCTCATCGTCTTCAGGCGTGACTCTTTCGTAATTTATTCAACAGAAACCCAAATACTATCGAAGTAATTACAGACATATTGCAAATCTTCGGTATTTCATCATCTTTCCGAAATCAAACACTTACAACATTTTTGTGTTAATTAAATGTTTGTGATATATTCAAACCGTAAATAAATAAAGTAAAATTCAAAAAGTAAAAACTG